>JAEMOT010001970.1:45300-80139 GCA_019297695.1 Apostasia ramifera | reverse complement strand
AGCCGGCAGCCCTCGCGCGCGTGTGGGACGACCGCCGCCATCGACGGGTTACACGCCTCGTGCGAGGCCACAGGGACTGCCACGGTCGGCAGCCAATAAAATTTTAATGAAATTATTTAATAAAAAATTATCAATTATATTTTAATTAAAAGCTTTTACAACTTAAAAAACCCAAATTAAAATTTTTAAAAAATTAAAATCAATTCGCAACACCTCAAGTAGGGCTGTTATCTATCCGATTTCCGACGCAATTTACCCTTAACAAAATCCAGCCCTGTATTTCTCTCCATGATATTAATGGGTTTGAAACCAGAAGATGCTTTCTCAAGTCTAAGTTATGCAATTTTTATGTAAAAAATAGAGTGTACGATGACGGTTGCGGCGGCGCGGCGGTTGGTGGTGGTAACCACTCTCCGACCAGCATGCAAAATTATTTTTATTTTATATCCTATACACATATCAAAATAATAACCAACTTATATCACATCATTTATATATTTTAATATAATTATTAATTTTATTTTATATTATTTATAATTTTTAATAAAAAATATTTTCAAAATATTAGTTGCAGGATCACAATCAAAATAATCTCTAATTTTTAAAAAAATTTAAAATATAAAATTTATTTTTTATTTTTAATTATGTGTATAATATATAATTAATTTTTAATATTAATTTTTATGAATAAAGTGTATGTAAAATTAAAATTAACTGTATTAATTTTAAATTGAGTAAATAAAAATAGTGCTTTAATGTGATACTAATGATTTTAATTTTTAAAAAAGCTTTAAGTTTTTGGAAAAGAGAAAAGTTTTTAAAAATGGCATTTCTAACCTTCCAAAGCAAATCAAATTACTTCCGATCTGTTGTCAGCTTGAATGCAGACTGAAATAATTCTGAGTGATTTTTGGGTAATTTTCTATCTTCGAGCTAAACTCTCACCCCTCTACTAGGGTTTACGAATATAGGGAATCGACGAGGAAGCGATAGAGAAGCGGGCGAGGCTCACAGGATAGAAGAACGTCGGCGACAGCATAATCAAACGGCTTCCGGAAGTGCCATTTGTGAAAGTCAGCAAGTCAGGTGCAGTTCTCCAATTGAGATCCGTCAGCTTGCCCGTCGTATTTGTAGGTTCTTTCTTGAAAGTTCAAGCTTTTGAGGCTCAGATCCTTACCACGATCCGTGGTAACATACTTGGTAAATTTGCTGATATTTATAAATCTCTTTTGGACACTTTTGACGCTTTCCATCCGACGCCAATTTTGTTCAATTTTGGGTTTTGGTATATGTCGTAAGTGCTTGCTTTTAATTTTTTTTATTTATTCTCAGTGGTTATTTGGTGTTAGACACACCTATCTTGGTTTGTTTTGTTGGTTCTAGTTTTAATTGATTGACATTATTGTTTACAAAGGTGATCGGAGAAGAATTCAGCTCTCCGGAAAAAAGTCCCGTCCTCCCCCTGAATCCTGTTCAAGGGTTTTCATAGGCAACGGATAGCGCAATTCCATCCTGTTTTTCCGGAAGGGAAAGGAATAAACAAACGCTGAGCCCATGCCGTTGTTGTCCATTGGGGGAACCAGTAGCAGCAAAATGGGAGCTAGGCTTTTTGATCTTGGTACTGCTTCTAGGGATTAGTGAGGACTGGAGCACGCGAGTCATTGATTTGCGTGTCTAGAAAAAGCGTTATATACTGGAAACGACGCGGTCAGACCACACCGACTTTGACAGGTGCAGCTGAGGAATATCATCGTCGAGTTGATGGGAGATGGCCTATATTCTAACTAAAAAAATAGTAAAAATGAGGACATCCTAAAAGGGAATCAAAACTTAAGTATTTTTATAATCTCAAGAATCTGAATTAAGGTTATTAAAAATTTGGATCAATTTCTAATACTATTCAGACTTGAGAAGTCAGAATGCAATTTTCCCAAAAAAAAAAAAAGGAAGTATCGGGTCGATTTGATTCTGAACCGTTTGTAGTTTCGGATATTCTATTTTTCTTTTCGGACTCAGTCCCCTGTTCACTCTTTTGTTTCACGCCTGTCACATTTACTCCATTCCCTCACCTTCCTCTGCTCTAAACCCTGCTCTCTCTGTCTCTCTCTCTCTCCCCTCCACTACACCAAGGAATAGTAATGGAACTACTGCAAATGCGAATCAGTTACAGCTGAGGAGAAAATCAAGCGGTCTCTTTATCTTCTTCCTCCTCCAATGGCGGCGGAGCCGCCGCTGGCGGAGGTCCTCCCATGGCTGAAGTCTCTGCCAGTGGGGCCGGAGTACCATCCGACCCTCGCCGAGTTTCGGGATCCAATAGCGTACATTCTTAAGATCGAGAAGGAGGCCTCTGCCTACGGCATCTGCAAAATCGTGCCGCCGCTCCCACCCGCCCCCAAGAAGACGGCAATCGCCAACCTTAATCGATCTTTTGCATCCCGAGAACCCAAACCTAGCCCTAACGCCCCCAACCCTAACTCTAAGCGCTCCCCGACATTCTCCACCCGCCACCAGCAGATCGGGTTCTGTCCCCGACGCCCCCGCCCCGTTCAGAAACCCGTCTGGCAGAGCGGCGATGTGTATACTCTCTCCCAGTTCGAGGCTAAGGCCAAGCTCTTTGAGCGCTCTTATCTCTCGAAGTCCACTTCAGCAGCCGCCGGCACTGCTCCCTGCTCCTCCACCAGAAAGAAGAGGAAGGACAAGGTTAATAAGCGGCGCGCGAAGACCAAGTTGTCTCCTTCACCTCTTTCGCCTCTTGAACTGGAAACCCTGTTTTGGAAGGCCTGTGCTGACAAGCCCTTCACAGTGGAGTACGCCAATGACATGCCTGGTTCAGGCTTCGCACCCATTGGCGGTGGCACAGGGAAAAGGTGGATAGAAGGGGCATCTAGCAATGTGGGAGAGACGGCGTGGAATATGCGAGGAGTGTCGCGGGCCAAGGGTTCACTACTGAGGTTCATGAAGGAGGAGATTCCTGGGGTGACTTCGCCAATGGTCTATGTGGCAATGATGTTCAGCTGGTTTGCTTGGCATGTGGAGGACCATGAACTTCACAGCTTAAATTACCTGCACATTGGCGCAGGGAAGACTTGGTACGGGGTCCCAAGGGATGCTGCGCTCGCATTTGAGGAGGTTGTAAGAGTTCATGGATACTGCGGAGAGGTCAATCCTCTGAGTAAGTTGACTCCCTGACCTTGATGATAATGTTGAAGTTCTGTTGGCTTTTGAAGCATTTAGAAGCAATCATTGGCTGTAAGCTAGAATTTGTAAAGCCACAAACAGTGAGATTCAACAGGAAAATTTTGAGTTCTTATTTGCTTAAGTTTCAAGTTGAAATGAGCAAAAATAAAAAAAAAAGAAATTACAAATGGAAAATGATCAGATGATGGAGTGAAAAGATGTCATAGGCTGCAAGCTAAATTGCTAGGAATATATTTTGGTGAATAGAGGAAGCTCTTCTTAGGTAATGGAACTAGACTACATTGATTTAACATCATCTGCAGCTCTCAAGGACAATGAACATAGTGTTTGTTAAGCTGGTCAAAGTGGTTCGGACTAGTGCTGGATCAATGATTATATTGGTTTTGGCTGTTATAAAATCATTATCATCATACTCTGTTTCAGTAGGCTGTGCTCTGTTCACTTACATAATTTGTATAGTTTGTGATGGGCGGTACATTGGGTCAGTAAGATTGTGGGGTAATCTTATCACTTTTATTATGGTAGTGAGGATTTTAGGAAGGTAGTTAATTTGAGAAAATATCTTTGATCAAGTGATAGACGTGTCTGTTTTCTGTTTCTTGTTTTGATGCCTTGTTGTCCATAAATATGTTTCTGTATTTTTAAACAATGATCTATTGGCTAATTTTTCTTTCTTGTTCATGGAATTTTCTTTTCTTCTTTGCTTGCATTTGTTTTTTCATCATTCTCTAGATCAATTGTGATCTTTATATCTGTCGCGTGCTATCCAAATTTCAACCAATGTTTAGTGCCTTTCCCAATCCAAACAGAATATTGTGTAGTATATAAATATGAACATAGTGCCTTTCCCAATCCAAAGAGAATATTGTGTGGTTCTAAATATGAACATACTTTTTTGGATATATGTGTTATATGCCCAGAAGAATCTTTAAAATAAAGGGCTTTTTGATATATGCAACTTAAAACTTTGAATATTAAACCATTTGTCAAATACATGCCACCCTATATTTCAAATTCTGTGAAGAGGGTGGCATATAGGTAGTATTTAAAGTTTTTTATGGCACGTAGATAACGTTAGAAATGAAATCGCACATTTAATATATGTTCTCTCTTACTGGTAAATTTCCTGCAGTGACTTTCACTATTTTGGGAGAGAAAACAACTGTTATGTCTCCTGAGGTACTGATTGATGCAGGAATTCCTTGCTGCAGGTGCTACTGAACTAAATATCCTTTTGCAGGTGTTATCTTTTTAAATGCATAATTGTGTGTCTATTTATTTTAAATGCAGATTGGTTCAGAATGCAGGAGAGTATGTTGTCACCTTCCCTGGATCTTATCATTGTGGGTTTAGTCATGGTGAGTCATGTGTCTTTTTGCTCTTTTGAATATACATTTTATATGTCATTGTACCATTTTTTCCATATATTAAACTCAAATTCTTTGGTTGGATGAACATTACACAATGTGTTTAGTAATACACTTAATTTGTGGAATTAGGGAAATTCTTTTTTTGTCTGCCAAAAAATTGAGTGCTACTTTCCAGTCTAATCTCCACCAGACTTGTAGAAAACCTAACCTTTTTCCAATTAGCTTCACGTGATTGCACCTACTTTGCGAGCCATTATGATTATGCCTGTACAATTTGTGATTTTTTGAAGAAATGAAGAAAAAAATAAGCTGCAGTCCATGGAATTTACTGTAAAGAGGAGGAAGCTCATTTATGTAACGAATAAGAAGCTCAAGCTGATCATTGGTGGAAAGTTTTTTTTTTTTTGATCAATGGTGGAAAGTTGAGACACTTCAGAGTTGAAGGTTGGCAGTTCACTTTATAATGGCCGGTGTTTAGCCATGTTAGAATAAGGAAATATCTTGCCATCCTCATTTATAGATTTTTCTTATCGTCTGCTTGATTATTATGCTGTAAAGTTGCCCTTTCTTTGCCTATGATGTTTTAGTCTTTGGAGACAAGGTTTCATGAACTGATGTTGTCTCCATCAGAAGTTATCAGCTAATTATATCTGTGCCTACCAAAGCTAGTAATATTGCAGAATGAATGTAGTGTATGGCTTGGCACAATGGTTGTACGCCTCGTCACAATGACTATATTGCATCATTACAACCTGTAGGTACAGGGTTTGAACGCAAGCTTTGTGTAATGTTAGAGTTCCAAGATGGTTAAATCTTCCCTCTCTAGAGCATATTGATGGGGGCATTATGTACTAAGTACACCTTAATAATAGATGATTGATTTACATAAAGCTTCTCATGTTATGGTTGTTTGTTGCCGCAATGATAGTTTTCTACTGTTTTTTCTTTGTTTCTGTCTTTAGGTATATAGTGTGATATACATTGCCAATTATCTCTTAAATTGGCAATTAGTTGGTTGTTTCATTTCTCAAACCAAATATTTTTTTGGTGGATGTGTTCTAATAAATTTTTGCCATTAGTACTCTATTAATGGTGAGATATGCTGTTGACTTGTTATAACATGTGATTGTTTAAAGGGCTACTTGTTTGAATAAGTTTTTGCCATTAATACTCTATCTAGCACTTTGCATATGTGGAACTTGGTTTTTGGCAATTCAATGATGACCTGTGTTGTTTACTTTTTGAAACATGTGACTGTTTAAAGGGCTACTAGAAAGTACTCATGTTTTCTATACCAATCCGACAGGTTATGCCTTTTGAAATTCAGTGTTGTAGCCTTCTTCTACACTAATAGTTGGTAGCAGAGACTTTTGGAGGAGTTAATTACAAGGTAAAACTAGAAGCAAATTGCTGATGATATAAGTTCAAATTTATGAGACTTTTGAGTTAATTATAAGGTAGAGATAGAAGCAAATTGCTGACGATATAAGTTCAAATTTATGAGACTTTTGAGGAGTTAATTATAAGTTAGAATTAGAAGTAAAGGGATTCAAATTGGATTCGTGGCATCCTTGACTATGTATATTCAAGGTATGATTTTTGTAGTGCATGTTTTTTATGAATGTAGTTCAAATATATGAAACTCGTGAAGTAAATAGTAAAAAGGAATGGAATGTTATAGGATCATATTAGAAGCAAAAGGATTTAAATCGAATAAATTATGGTAGAGTACACTCATTATAGTTTTGGTGGTTTTGAATAAAGGGCTACCATAATGTGAGATTAGATATGGCAGTTGTCCCATCATTTGAGAACTTCAAATACTTTGGATTTGTTATCCACAATAATCAAAGTATAGAGGAGGATGCTAATTATTCAATCAAGGCTGATGTTAAAAGTGTAATGCAACATGAGCTCTATGTAATTGAAGATGTTTATCAACTCAAGGGAAAATCTTATAATATTGCTATTCTTTGTAGTACAATATCCATTAAATTAATGAGACTAAGATGTAGATGCTCAGAATAATGTGTGTACCACATCAAAGATGAGGGAGGGATTTTTAAGGTGCTTTGGCTATATTCATTGCTTTAAATGCCCATGTACATAAATGTGAGGGGATAAGTAGGATGGTAAGAGCAAAAAGTGATTTGGGATATAGACGTAACACATGACCTTGGCTCACATGTGCTCATTGAGAGCTAAATAGAGCTTAATTGAGAAGAGAAATCTGTGATGTCTTCCTCAATTTGATGGATAATTGATCGTAGTCTCGTTTGTATCTGAGGTTCAGATTTCTAATTAGAATTGAAAGACTAAAACATAAGTGAACTCGAGTTAAAGCAAATGAAACCTTAACCGACTCCTGTTCTGGATCTAACACCCAGATTTTCAATTGTTGGCTGCAAAACTAAAATTAAACAAACCTTACTAACTCCAGGCGAGTGTCTTCTATCCTCTTTTCAGTCGAGCCACTTCTACCTTAGCAATCTTGATAGGGCATAACAATGAGTGACCAAAAATGGATGAGAGGTGGAATATTTTCCATGAAGATCCACCTTCCCTGGTACGTTATGCTGTTTCTGTAGAATTGACATTTGTGTAAATTCAGTTAGAGTGACCAAGTCTCAGTAGTTTCTACCTTGACTGTTCGACAATAAGCTCATTTGGTTTTATTGTTTAAGATGATTTCCATAATTTGTAAAGGTATCTGGTTACTGACATTGTGTTATCCTTGTGATAACATTTGTGCATCTTTTGGTGTTCCAACTTATGTCTAGTTGGTGAAATGATCATGTATGTCTGTTATATTGAATTGGAAAAAATAGTGTTTTCTCCTATTTTTTTAGAAAACTGTGGGATATTTGTCTACTCCTGTGCTCTTCAACAACGCACAAGGTAGATTCTCTGATTACAATATAGTAGTCATGGCAGGTAACTAAATCGGCATACCTATTTGATATTAATCATCACAATTGTACAAGATATGATTTGTAGACTAATACTTGTGCTTGTTTATGATGCTTTATTTAGATCTCCTGTTAAATACCAGAATAATTTAATGCCCATTTACGTTATGGTTGCTTGCTCTTTATAGGGTTTAACTGTGGTGAGGCTGCAAATATTGCAACACCTGGATGGTTGAGAGTAGCAAAAGAGGCTGCAATTCGAAGGGCATCAACTAATTATCCTCCAATGTTGTCCCATTTTCAGTTGTTGTATGCTCTGGCACTCTCTCTGCACTCAAGGTTTGCATAGGACGAGAATTATGTGTCTTCTTTAAGTATAGGCAGCTTTTCATTCCAATATTACTCCAGACATTGTATTTGCAATTTGGTATTTGATACAGCGATTCACTCAGTGAATTTCCCCCCTTGAATTTATTGTTAATCCTATTTTGTATGAATGTGTATATTCATTGTCATGATTCGTGAATGGTCCTTTTTCTATATATCTAAAAAAACAGCTTATTAGTAAGTGCTGTTTTCAACAAAACCTATGCTTGTATATCAGTATCAGCAAAGCTCCTCTTTACAAAAAAAAGCTCCTCTTTACAAATCATTACTGTAGACTGCATTCGTGCTGGTTAGCATTGAGTATGTTTGCAGCAAATAAATCTGGGAGTACTGATTTCATAGAACTTCACAAATCCATATGGAAAAAAGTTGGAAATACATCAGCCTTTCATGACTTTATGTTGCTGTGAATGAGTTATTGATTTGATGCCAAATTTAGAAGCTAATTTGTTGGGGATTTGTATCAAAAGATAGTTAATAATAGCCAATTGTGTGCATTTATTCCATTTTGTGGATAAATCTATTAATGCAATTAGCACATTTATGTGAGTCTTACTAATAGTAGTCAATAGTTATTATGTTACCTTGTTTTCATTTTTTGGGGATTTACGGTTTGAGGGGAGGGCTTAGCAATTATATGTACGTCATGATACTAATAGTAATTAGTAGTAATTGATTTACCCTGTTTTCATTCACAGGGAGCCTATGTGTGGAAGCTCTGAGCCAAGGAGTTCCAGGCTGAAAAATAAGATGAGAGGCGAAGGAGATTCGATTGTAAAAAGAACTTTTGTGCAGAGTGTGGCTGACAACAATAACCTACTTGGTTATCTTCAAGAGAAGGGGTCTTCTTGTGTTGTTCTCCCGCTTAATGCCCCAAGTAGTTCTTTATCATCAAATTCACTCGTCAGATCTCAAGTAAAGGTTAAACCAAGATTATCACTAGGGTTATGCAGTCGTGAGGAAGCTTTGGAAGCATCAAAATCTTTACCTTCAAATGACATCATGTTAGAAATCAATGCCGGGATCAAACATTTGTTATCTGAGAACAAACTGGCTGTATACCATAGGAAGAAACATACACCATCAAACAACAGGTTTTTGAGTGCTGATATTTCATCTTCCGCATCATGCTCTCAGAATGCAGTGGATGAAAAAGAAAGCAATTTTCAAGGTGAAGGTGTGTTGGATCAGGGCCTGCTATCATGTGTGACTTGTGGAATATTGAGCTTTGCCTGTGTGGCTGTTGTCAAACCAACAGAACTAGCAGCTAGATACCTGTTGTCCGCTGACTGCTGTTCTCTTGATGACCAGAGGATCGGTTCTGGGAAAATTAGTGATGTTGCCAATGACACAAACTGGAAAGGGAGCAACTGTGATCTAACTTTAGGGTCAGGTAATGCACCTACTGGAATTGTGGAATAATTGGTTCATTTTTCCTCTTACTTTTCTTTTTTTTATAATAAGCTTTTTGTCTTACTTTTGATCTTTCTAATTGCGGAGAAAGCATAACTGCTCTGGATTTTTCAGTTTTTTGCTAGTATGCATCTTGTCTGTCATATTAATAAGGAACCTTTCATCAGGGTCACTTAGCATTGAAGGCGTACATCTGATATTCTGTGAAGGATCTAGGCATGATTAATGAGATTAATATGCTCTACTGTTTTCTTTATCACTGATATGTCATATTAAGCTATTGGATATATTGCTTCAAGATTCTATTATAACTTGATTAAGTTCTTCCAAGTCTTTAATTATGAATAGGTTTTATCTTAACATTTGCTCTACTTGACTAGTTGAATAGCTATTTCATGGAGCGTGTATAATGTCATGATTTTAATGCTTTGCTAGAATTAGAACAAGTATCGTGGCCTTACAATTATCATCTTGTCTTACAAGGTGAAGGCTTCCACATATTATATTTACACATGGATGTATTAAGAATATAAAATTATTCTTGGGCTATTTCCTACAAACAGAAGCTTTTAGATCACTCGATAACTAGAGTTTTATGGTTCTGTTTGGAAGAAAAAATAGCTTTTGGAATGAAAAGTTTAGCTTTTCTTGAGATATATGTATTGATGGGAAATAAAATTAGTTAGTTATCTTAAAAGTAGTGCAGGATGTATAATAAATTTGATGATTATATTGAAAGTTGTAGGATGTGATTTAAAATAAATTTTTTATATGAAAGTTTTTGTAGGATTTGATGTAAAATTAATTTTTATTTTTTTAAATGATATAAAGAGTTTTTATCCATGGCAAAAAAAGCCATGACTGAATTTTTCGGTTCCCAAATGGGGCCTTAACGTGGTATTGGAGCTAAAAGGTCTCAAGTTTGAGCCCTGGTGATCTCTTTTTATCTTTAGCATAAGGTTTGAAAAAAAAAAAGAAACCTATGCTGAATTGAGTCGACATAGCAAAGCAAATTAGCATGCATGTGAGGGAGAGTATAAAACAATAAAAGTTTTCTTGAGCATTATCTACAAGCTTAAGCTTTTAGGTCAGTTGGTAACTAGAGATTGATCAATTCAAGGTACAACTAGATCGTCAACTCTAATATCAGTTTATTGTGAGAGTTACTTTGAGGGAGTCTAAGTTAATATACAATTGAATGGATAGTTATTAACTCAAAAGTTTAGGCCAATGGATAAGGGGCACCAATTTTATATTAACACCATAACTATTGTTAAATATCTACTGTGGGATGAGCAATTTTCTATGTATGTCCTAACAAGTTTCCTATACATGAGAATTCATCCACATTAGATTTTTTTTTTCAATGGCTCATTCAAGTGCATGCATCTTAAGAACCCATTCACGTACTTGGAAGCATAGTGAGAGTTACATGTTCTTATAATTTCTCATCAATGGTAAAGGAGATAAAGACTCATGGGAGCACAATCTATATGAACGTGATCCAATCAAGGCCCAAGCCTAACCATCAAATTTGATATCATTTGTTAGGGGAGTATTACCTTGGAGAGGCCTAAGTAGGGTCCTATATACAATTGATTGGACACATATTAACCCAAAATTCTAGGCCGATAGGCTATATATAAGGTCCAACACTTTTATATCAACGCCTTGATTTCTAGTTAATCATCCGATGTGGGATATTTCACATATGTTCTCAATTCTCATATGTATCCCAATAATGTCACCCTCACATGAAAATTCATTAGCATTGGATCCACTTCTCCTTTAATGGGCCAATTAACTCATTCAACTATGTATCTCAGGAGCCCACTCAATCAATTAGAGGCACATTTAGACTAACTAGTTTTAGTAATTTCTTGACCATTGTAAAGGAGGCAAGACCTGTGGGAGCATAATTCTCATGAATGAATTTCTTGCTTCAATGAATTTCTTGCTTCAATGAATTTCTTGCTTTGATATCACTTTGTTAGGGGTGTTATCTTGAGAGAGTCCAAGTTAAACCCAATATATATTGAATGAACATCTATTAACCTAAAACCCTAGGCCAATGGTTAAAGGCCATCAACTGTGTAATAACATTACAACTAGTGTTAAATATTCAATGTGGGACAATTCTCTATGTATATTTTAATGAACGTAGTCAGCTTAACTTGGAAAGTGAAATGTGAGTTTTCCCTTTCAAACTCTTGTCATCAAGAACCGTTATTCTCATGCAATTGTTTCTCATGCTTATTTAACCTAAATTTTATGTCCAATGGACCTTATAATTCACTGCTTTCTTTTCTCATGTCTTTTACAATTCTGTCTAGAACTGTGACTACATCAATTGTAGGAGTTTCCTTTCTTAATGTTTTGATATGCTTTATAGGAAGCCTGCGTTGTTGTTATAGGGCTCCTCTATATTTTGGCCATTTGTGTGAGACCTTTTACTAAAGTTGCAGTTTAATATGTTAGATCAATTTGTTAGAATTGTAGCTGGAGTGTTTCACTTGTCGCACTGTTATTTATGCAGGACAAAAAGACAAGCCCATTAATAGACTATATGATAATTTGGTCCAGGTCTTAGATCACATTGTGGAGGTGGGCCCTGAAACATCAACCAAGAAAGACAGCTCTGCTCTTGATCTTTTAGCCTCTGCTTATGGTGGCGAGTCATCAGAATCTGATGATGAACAAATTCCTCGAGAGGCTTCTACTTGCACTCATGTAAATTATCAGCAAGACACTTTGCTATCGCGTAAATTACATCATCATTCAAGAGTTGCAACTAAACATCCAGATCTGTGGTTTGGTAAGGTTCCTTTTGCAGCTGTGGAACAGCAGTTGACTGGTGGAAAATACCAAAATACATCTACTGAAAATTGTCAAAGAAGCACTGTTTGTAATGAGTTAAATGGTCTAAGGAGTGTAAATATTGAAGAGGTAATTCCCCAGAAGTTGGACTCTCCCAGATCACAGGCAGAGCTTGTGAGATCTGAGTTCCTAAATGACACGGAGGATGGTGGCGAAGCAGTTGCTTCAAGTAGTTCAATAAAGTTGATGAGAGAACCGATAAGCTCTTGTGGAAGGGAGTTGGATGGAAACTATCCTGATACTGCAACTGCTTACTTTCATAGAAACAACATGAAGATGCCAGATGCAACATGTGGTTCATCTGATTATTCTGTTCCTTCTGAAATCAATCAAACAACTCAAGCATCTAGGGAGAGGCCTGACAAGGATTCTTCTAGAATGCATGTCTTCTGCCTTGAACATGCAGTGGAGGTTGAAAAGAAAATCCGTCCGATAGGTGGCGTCAATATTATGCTTTTATGCCATTCTGGTGAGTCAAATGTAGTAGGAATGCATATTTTCTTTGCACTGGACTGCCTGTTTCCCATCTAATGACTGCTGTAAATTTTAATTTCCTCATTTATTATTCTACTTTGTTGTTCTCTTTATGTTGTTTTCTGAGTTAAAAATTTGTAATAATTTCGAGTGTTAGTGAACTTGGAAGTTTGTTATAGTAAAATTAACGTGAAAGGGTATCAAAACCTATTAAGCACATTAATTGTTACAAACCTGATTTTGGAGCATGTCACTATCTAAAATCTCTCTGCAATGTCGGATCTGCTGTTAAATCTCTGTGAAATCTGCATGCATATTTCTGAGAGTTTTGCACATTTAAAGTTTTTGTTAGCTTTTCATTCATCAAAATATGCGAACAAAATCTAAGATCTGGTTTGTTAAATTTTCTCCATGTCACTATACATTCAGATTATCCCAAGATTGAAGCAGAGGCAAAGGCACTTTCAGATGAATTGGGATTTGATTTTTCATGGAAGGTGATTGATTTTCAAGAGGCCACAGGAGAGGACCTGGAGAAAATTGGAGCAGCCTTGAAGGATGAGGAGACCATACCAACTAACAGTGACTGGGCAGTCAAGCTTGGCATCAATCTCTATTACAGCGCCTGCCTGAGCAAGTCTCCCCTCTACAGCAAGCAGATGCCTTATAATGCAGTCATTTACAAGGCATTTGGCTTGCCCAACAACACGATGGAGCCCAAAGCTAAAGGGAAGAGACCAGGTCGGCAGAAGAAAATAGTCGTCGCTGGCAAGTGGTGCGGGAAGGTGTGGATGTTGAATCAGGTCCATCCATATTTGGCTTGGAATGATGATGATCAAGATCAAGAGATGGATGCAGGAGCTGATATTACAAGTATAATACCAGTCACTGTGACAGAATCAAAGGGGAGCTCTGCAAATGATAATAATAGCACTCCCATGGGAAAACTCAGAAAGAGGAAAAAGAAACCTTTGGTTAAATCAGCCGCCAAGAGACTCAGACCAAAGCAACAGGATGAAAGCTTCAAAGCCAGTGAAGATGACAGCAGGATTCTTCGAAGCAGTGATAAATCAAGCCATAAAGACAACACTGAGGGGGGGCCAAGTTCCCGCTTACGACGGCGAACAGCGGCAAAACTCATAGATACAAAGTTTGTTGAAAGAAAACCCACGAAGCAAAAAGAGAAGGGGAAAGCAAAGAGAAACTTCGATGAAGGAGAATACACCTGTGATATAGAGGGTTGCTCTATGAGCTTCAGCACAAAGCAAGAGCTTTCGCTACACAAGCGGGATATATGCCCTGTGAAAGGGTGCGGGAAGAAGCTTTTCTCCCACAAGTACATGATGCAACACCGTAAGGTCCACATTGATGACCGGCCACTTGAGTGCCCATGGAAGGGGTGCAAGATGACATTCAAGTGGCCTTGGGCTCGGACTGAGCACATTCGAGTACATACTGGTGATCGCCCATATATTTGCCATGAACCAGGCTGTAATCAGACCTTCAGATTTGTATCAGATTTTAGTCGCCACAAGCGGAAGACTGGTCATTCCGTGAGGAAACTTCGACAGGGTTGACCGTGCAGAAGCTGTAATTACTTCTCAAGATTAGGGAATGCTTGGTAGATATATGCTTATGTTAATCATGTTTATTTGATTATCTGATTCTTGATTTCCAGTTCTTTGCTCTGTGCATTTTGTCAAAGATGATTGAAGCGAAGTCTGGATCGAAATGAATTTATGTGATTGTTGTGAAGATCTGAGGTTCCCAATTGAAGTCGCTCAATTTTCTGATTATCTTATTGCAACTGTGATCCTTTTGCCTTCTTTTCTTGGAAGCTGAGAACCTACTTCAGGCTTGAATTTTTATGGAATTCTTACTTCTAGAACTCCTCAAGAGAAATATTCGTACAGAATGAGACACAGCAGTTATCTTTCAGGTCAGCATCTTGTGCTAGTTCATTGCTATGTTCTTGTCTTTTGACTTGGCGAGGTTTTTCCATTCGATATATAAGATTTGATTTCGAGCTGTCCTGAATCGATTTTGCTTGTTGAGTGAATTTCAGCTACATCTTGAATAATTTTACATTCCGCATAAAAAATTGAGCGAATATTAAACTAATGAAATTTGAGTCGAACTATTAGTTATGAGTTTCAGCCCTCTACTTGTTATGCCTCAAGCTATGGAGCACGAACACGATACGGGGACACAGGAAATGACACGATACGACACAGCGACACGATAATTTTTCAAAATATAGGACATGGACACGGTATGATACGACAAATACAATAATAAAATTAATAATTCATATTTAAAAATATATATAAAATATAATACAAACTTAAATTTTTAAATATAAATAACTTGTAAGTAGCACTGAAGTCTCATGAATCATAATGAGAACTTGAGAACAAACACCATCGGCATTAAAAAGATTTGAGATATAAATTTAAGGTTCACTTTAAACAAGAGAAAATAAAATTTTACTTGTTAGGACAATCATAGTAAGCACGATAATAAGAGGAAGTAAGAGCTCTCGGTGTTGAAGATAAAAAAAGAAAAACGGTGAAACTAGAGTTCTAAATTTTTTGTGATTGGTTTATTTTCGTAAAGCTTAAGGCCAATAAAGAAAAAAATTTGATTTAACTTAGTTAACTTAGAATTTTTGACCTATATTAGGTAAAATTTTAATAATAATAAGAAATAGGTTTTTAGTTTTATTAAATAAAATTTTAAAAATAATAAAAAAGAATAAGATAAATGTATACATATATTTTATTAAAAATATATAATATTAATAAATAAAATTAATATTAATATTAAATATATATACAATTCTATCTTATGTGTCATAGAATTGTCTTACTTTTCAAAAGTGTTTTAAAAGTGTATCAAAAGTGTCCCAAAGTGTCTTCGCGTATTCAAGAAATGTCTTTTAATTTTTTTAATATTATTTTATTAGAATACGCTATGTGGCGTATCCGATATGGTGTCCCTGCGTATTCTCTCTTGTCCCCGAGTGTTCGTGTGTCCGACAAGGACACGACGTGATTTCTTGAAGTGTCCATGCTTGATAGGCCTCAAGTAGGGAAAAAATCAATACAAGATAACCGTATAACCAAGGTTTTGAAAACCGGATCAGCTTCAAAACCGGTAGACTGAAAGGTTCAAGGTTCAATGGTCGAACCGGGATAAAGTAAAAATAAAAAAAACTAATGAAATATAATATAAATATAGTTAAGATATATATTATTCACACATCAACACAATAATTAGATATAAAATGAATGTTTAATAATTAAATTTAACAAATAATATTTTATGTCAATAACCCAAATAACTCCAAGCAAATCGAAATAACAATAACCAACAAAATATTCGCAAATTACTAATTGAGTATAATATTTAGTACATCATTAAAAGATTTGAATAAAAGTATGCTTTATCAATATTAAAATACTAAATCATTTCATCATTTTATATTACTAAAATACTAAATCATTCAGAAAGGATGGGGGCTGGAGAGGAGAGTGCGAGGCAAGAGAAATCGCGAGTTCGTGACTGTCGCGCGAGTAAAGGCCGCAGAACGGAGGCTGAGTTAGGGACCTAGAGTTAAAGTTTTTTTTTTTAAATTTTAAACTAAACCGGTCCAACCGTACCGGTTCACCGGTTGAACCGCGGTCTAGACCGGTTCTGGCCGGTTTTAAGTGGATCCGGTTATAAAATTAAACCGGATCGGTTAGCTGACCGGTTCACGGTTCGACCGGTTGAATCGACCGGTCCGGTCCAATTTTTAAAACCTTGCGTGTAACTGTGATATCTAAAATGAATTCATATTACACAATATTGCACTACCATAAATTACGTCTGGGTACTTAAATTTTAGAGTTTTTTTCTAAATTTTTTATTACTAAATTTTTTTAAAATTATAATTATACTTTTTCCCCTCTTAGCTGCTAACTAGCTGTTAGCAGCGAAAGAGAGGCAAAGTATAATTAAAATTTTAAAAAAATTAAATAATAATAATAAAAAAAAAACTTAAATGTTAAAATTTTAAAACTAAAATACTCAAATTTTAAAATTTTGAAAATATGAATTTGAGTGTTATTATACGTTAAATTTAAAAATTTAGGTGTAATTTATCCTAAAATTGATTTTCTGATTTGACTCTTGAGATATTTAAATCATATTTATGTAATGCGATTATTATGTCAACACTTATATCAAGGACAAATTCTTTTTTTAGTGGGACTGTTGAAATTTAGGTGAGGAAATTTAACTGAAAAAAATTTGAACCAAATCTTATTTATTTATTATTTTGAACCAGATAATATTTTTATTTTGTTTTTAAACTTGATAAACAGCAAGGACATTCTTGTTTGGTGCGAGTACAAAAATAGTACTAACTTAAANGAATGATTTAAAAAATTTATTTATTATTATTATTGTTGTTTTTTAAATTAGTATTATTTTGGTCCCGTTTTAGTCCTCGTGCCAAACAGGGCGAATGGATGTTAAAAAAAGGACTGAAAAGTAATTTCTGGAAACAAAAGGATCATATAAGAAAGAATAAATCAAAGAAATTCTTCGCTGCATCAATGAAGATAAATTCAGAAACAGTAATCTACGAGATAAAGAGACTCAACACTAATAAAACTAAAATGCAATCATCTTCCTCTCCAGAATCTCTTAGATCAGAAGAGAAACACAAATTATTTCAGTAACTCTCTCTCTCTCTCTTACCCCAATATGGAATCACGTCATCGGCCATCTCTCTTCCTTCATCTCCAGAGTCGTCTTCTTCTTCGTTCTCCTCCCCGAGAGGAATGTAGTCATCTCCAAAAGAAGCAGCTGCCCTGCTCTCGAGAGGTATGAAGTCCTCTTCGTTCCCCGATTCGAGACGATCACCGCCGGAGATCACATCCTCTGTTTCTTCTTCCTCGAGGAAAACAGAGCCTTTGTTGAAGGCATACCCATGCCTATCACAACATCTGATCAAGGTCGAGTCTTCTTCATCGTCCCCATCTGCTTCTCCCTTCTCATCATCTTCGTCTTCCCCGAGAGGAACGTAACCATCTCCAAAAGAAGCGGCGGCTCCAGCTTCCAGAGGGATGAACTCCTCCGCCTTCCCTGCGGCAGCAGCGTGTTCTTTCTTGACGGAGACGGACGTACCGCGGTGAACGTCGAAGGCGATGCGGATCTCCGCTCCTTTGACCTCGAGAGGAATGTAGGCTTCGACGCCGACGAAGACGTAGCCCCTGCGAGCTTTTCCGCCGCCGGCGTCCATGCCGGAGATCGAGGCGCTTACTATGGAAGAAGAAGGCTCAGCGCTTCGTCGGAAGGCGCTGCTTTTTATAAAAGCCGTGGTGTTAATTTTGGGGAAATATGATTAATATTAGGCATTTTATATAAGGAAATTTAGGATTCGTTGAGATTCGTGCGACATGTAGAATGTAAGGTGGATCAGTAACTGCGAATTTTTTTTTTTTCATTAAGGTTGGTATCCTGTAAAAATTGGACTAGAATTTATTACCATTATTAAACGTTATTTACTGTAAAATTATATTAATCTTCTTTTATTTGATCCAATCTGGTGTTCAATTTAATTTTGATTTTAAATCGATCATATGATATATTTATTTATGAACGAAACTATTCGATCCATTTTTTTAACACTGAATATCATGCAGCACATGACATCAGGTGATTAGGGTAGCGAACAAGTCGTGTTTGGACGAGTTTGAATCAGTGCAATTTTGCATTCTATCGAGTTCAAGTCAATTTGGTGTGAAACAAATCAATTTCGAATTGATGATTCGTTAGATAAATATTTATATATTTTTTTAATACAATTATTTAAATAAATAATTGGAGAGCCATTTGATTTATTTTATTGTGACCATTGTGATTTGATAATTAAATTTATTATACTCAAAAGTGATTATAATTAAGATGAATGCTAATGATAATATAAAGGTATAAATTAGCAATACTATTTTTTGTGGTAATAATTATAATTCTTTTTATAAAATAAACGGCTTGTTGTGATATTATAAATTCGATAATTGAATTAAATATTAGAAATCTCATAGTAGTCACTCTTGATTGCTCGAGCTATAATTTGATTGACAATGATCTTGAGGTGATAATAACTTTGATTTGATAAATACCACAAGGTAATAAAAACTGATGTAAAAAATGTCATGAGGTGATGATAGCAGTGAAAGTGATAATATGAGTATTTCAAGGCTCATAATGAAATGAAATAACTGAAAAGTGTGTATTATTTATTTATTTATGTGACTTGATTTATTCATAAATTTTTCTAATATCTGATTGTATTATTGTAATGTAAATAATTATGTATGAAAATATTTGGTGTTACCAGTGGAGTTCGCCTTCTTAGTTTATATTGTTTAGGACTGACATTATTTTTATGGCAAATATTATAAGACAAAATGATGTACAAGAGAAATGAGTTTGTGATGAAGAGAAATCATAAAACGAGCTAGAATATTATCTTTTATTTAGTTTGCTTTTAAATTATGAAGATTTGAATGTGTAGCTAATGTGAGATTTACTACTTACTTTTGATGTTGATTTAGATATTAATAGTCTGTACTTATGGCAGAGAGTTGTGGACTTTGATTTTAATTATTTAATAATTATTTTTATCATTTTTATTATTCCTAGTTAGTTTTGATTGTTCTCTTTATCACAATGTTACAATTCAAATTTATTATAGTCGATCTAGAGCGTGTGTGTTCACCACAGAAGATTATAATAAATTGGAGTGTGACATTCAACTTAAAAAATACGTGAATCTTGAAGCAACTTAGATTAGTGACAGATTTCATTTGAAATAATATTGTAGATAAGTTCAACTTCATAATGTGAAAATGGCTTGAAGTTATTTTTATAGATTTGATTTGATCAGATGAAAATCTGCTGGTTAATTGGGTTTTCTTAATTGACTCGACTTAAGTTGAGTTAAAGTCATTTTATTGTTGCTATCAAACAGGAAAGAAAACATCTTTGATTTCTTAATTGGCTTAAAACTCTTTAAATTATTTGAAAGAGACCTTTTAAATTTTTGTTTTTAAAGATTTTAAATAATTTAAAATTTAAAATTACGTTTACTTCCAAATATTATGAACTTTTTTCATATGCAACCTAAATAGATTGAAGTTCTATGTTTCAATCTAATCATTATTTGTTTTTTTATGGTATCTAATCCTGAATTCAAGCAAAAAAAAAAAGACTAATTAAAAATATATTTAAGTTACCCTATATTTTTTTTCTTAAAAATATATTTAAGTATTTTTAATTATTATTTTTATATATTTTAATCTATAATGGTAATTTTTAATACTTAAAAATGTATTTTTTATTTTTCAAAATAATGAACTTATAAAGACGGTATGTTTTTTTTTATAGACCTGAATGGTATTAGGGAACTATGTAAGTGGCCACGAATGAAATTAGCCCAAACGTCAAATAAAAATGCACGGATTGAGATTAGGTGTGACGTGAAGTTAATTTCGAATGAGCTAAGTTAAACTTAAAATTAAATTTTGAGTTTAATATTTAAGCCTAATTATAAGCCTTATTTATGTATATTAAAATATAATATTATGAATTCACTTCTAAATTTTATGCGTATATATATTTATAACCCCATCTCATCACTTTTATATAAGTCATTATAATATATGTATATACATAAAATTTTTCAATTATATTTTAGAAATTAAAATTATGCGCATATATATAAAAATTAAATAATTTTAAATTAAATCGATTATTTGTCTCTTTTTACATAGAAACAGTGGACGGCAATTCCGCCCCCTTCAGGCTTCATCTACAAGAGAGATGAAAAGAATAGTAAAAAAAATTAATTTAATAATTATAATTAAAATTAGAGACTAAAATATTAATATTTTAAAATTATAAATAAATGTAATATTATAATATAAATTTAAGGGTTTTAATGTAATTTACTTTTATGTAATTTAAACAGAATCAACTGAAACTAACAACCGTTTAAAACTGAAAATAAAATATCCCGAAAATCGTGCAATTAGTTACGACATTCTAGAAGTTCGTTCTAGCTATATATATATATATGAGAGACCCGTTTCCTTCGAGCTCTTACTCTTGCTCTTGTTGAGCGTGATTCCGATTTCTCACTACTCTCGTTCGATCTAAGAAATCATTCTCTTACTCGCTCGGAAGAAGCGCTCGCGAACAATTAGGGCTTCGAAAGGGAGCAGATGGAGAAGTACGAGCTGATACGAGGCATCGGAGAGGGGAACTTCGGCGTTGCGAAGCTGATGCGAAACAGGGAGACGAATGAGCTCGTCGCCGTCAAGTTCATTGAAAGAGGGGAGAAGGTCCGCCCTGGTGTCATCTGAATCCTTTCTCCTTCCTCCGGTTACTGCTTTTTTTTTTTTCATCAAATCCAGCGAGTGATTTCGGTTTTCATGCGGCAGATTGACCATAATGTGGCGAGGGAGATCATCAACCACCGCGCTCTGCGTCACCCCAACATCATCCGATTCAAGGAGGTACGATTTCGTCTTGGTTTTTTATTAGAATTTGAATTTTTTTTCCCTCTCATTTTCTGAGCCCTAGATTTCTCGTCTTGCAGGTGGTGCTCACGCCGACGCACCTCGCGATAGTAATGGAATACGCCTCAGGCGGCGAACTTTTCTACAGGGTCTGCTTCTCCGGAGGATTCAGAGAGGATGAGGTGCCGATTTCTCAATTTCTTCCCATCTAATTTCCATCACAGTAGCGTTTTTCATAGAGAAAAAATTGCGCGAAGCTTTAACCGTGTTCTTAATTCTAGGCGAGGTATTTCTTTCAGCAACTGATCTGCGGCGTCAGCTACTGCCATCAAATGGTAACGAATTCATCCATATTATTCACTCAGAGCTTTAATCATTGATAACAGAAATAACTGCATTTTTCATTTTTTTAGCAAATTTGTCATCGAGATCTGAAGCCGGAGAACACTCTCCTCGATGCGAGCCCCAATCCAAAAGTCAAAATCTGTGATTTTGGATACTCCAAGGTCTGTCATCTTTTCTTTCAAATAAACAAAATTAACAAAATATAAGATTTTGCCTGAGTTTGAAATCTGTTTCCTTGAGTTTTTTTTTTTTTTTTTGGATCAGTGCTCTCTACTTCATTCGATGCCGAAGTCCACGGTGGGCACCCCAGCTTACATGGCGCCAGAGGTTTTCTCACAGCAGGAGTATGACGGCAAAGTAAGTTTCTTCTTTTAACAACTTCTTTAAAAATGCATGTTACTAATCCTCGTATAATTTCTGAGTGTATCCCTTATAATTTATTATAAATTGTTGGCTATTACAAGTTGAGTTTAAGCAAGTAGGCTTCACTAGAATCTACGAAACTTTTTAAGTTGCGCTTGAGTTGATCTTAATCAATTTATTTGAGTCGATTTTCAAGTTAAATTGAGTTTAATTATTAGACACATTTCATGTTTTAAGTATCATTATTATATATTACGTATATTACACATAATATTGTCAATTGAGATCATATGCATTATGTATTATTTACATTTGATCACTTTAAATATATACTCTCCATAATATAGCATATATTCAAATTACCATTATATGAAAAGCCTAAATTCATATTGTAAAACACATCGAGTCTATTAAAAATTGAATTAAATTTTGAATTTTTAATCAAGATCTCTAGCCCAGACTTGGAAATAGATGGATTCAAGTGAAGCGAGTAGACCTAATCATTAGACGGGCTGAGCATGGTGCGGGACAGACCCATTTGGGCTTAATTTTTTTTTCTTTGCCCAGGCTCAGCCTTGTCTCGAATGTCGGGCTTGCTTTGGGCCATCAAGCTCGTCTAAAAAACTAATCGGGCTATCAAGCTCTTCCACAAGGTCAATAACTTTTTTTTTTATAATTCCAACATTTTATGTATCATGTATTATTTGTTTACTTATAATAATTAGTATTAAATAATCTATTATAACTAGGGTTGTTAATAATTCGATCTCAAGCCAATCCGACCTCGACTCAAAATTGAATTGAAATATTTTAATTCAGTCTCAATTTGATTCAAAGAATGAATGAGAAAAGTTCGATCCAAACTAGGTCTAGCTCATTTGTTATCTATTCAAGCTCGATTAGAGCCAAAGACGATCTAACTTTCGATTAACTTTTGATCTTTAAGCCAAATCTTAAGTATAAATATATTTATTTATTCATTGAGCTTAAACTATGATCATTTGTTTTGATCTAATGTTTAAAAATAAAAACAAAGAAAATTAATTTATAATAAACATTCATAAAAGTTATGGACGAAATTCTAATGAAGCATTCCAATTAGACGATTGCTAAAAACTAATAATATAAACCCAATTACATATGTAAATATATAAAAATAATATCTTTTATTTTTTTAATCGATCCAAATTTGAGTCATCTCGATCCGATCCTATGTTAGCTCAAAATTAGGTTGATAAAAATCTCGAGTCATAAAAATGGCTTGTTTGGATCGAGTTAAGCTTGATTTAATCCAAAATTCGTTTCAACTTTTTGAGCAATCTTTGAACTTTGAGCAAAATTAACAGTCTTAATTATAACAATATTTACTTTACAAATAAATGCAAATCATTAAAAAGTTTTATTTAGTTTAGAACTTGTTGACGTAGGATGTGGGGTCCCAGGAAACACCAAAAGAAAGAGAGTTCCGGGAGACGGCGACACGCAAAGGGGTGGTGAGCCTGTTAATGAAAGCTCGAGGAGATGATTAGTTCGAAGCAACCAGAAAAGCACACAGGGATTTAAGGTGGTTCAGGGAGGAAATCCCCTACATCCACCGGTCGATCAGCGAAGAAGTTTCACTAATAGGAAAAGGATAGCCCTGAAGGCTTGTACAATGCTTTTTAGAGAAGAGAAGAGGAAGAAGAAGAAGAGAGAGAAAGGAGCTCCTCAGTTGGGGTCCTAATACAATGAAAACTGTTCTGGAGAGAGAGAGCTCTCTTTTCTGTCCCTCCCCCTTCTTGTTTTTTTTTGTTGTGGTCCTCTTTTTTTAGCTGGGAGTGTTCAACGGTTTTTATAGCTGTGTGGCCTGCGTAGCCCCATCCTGATTTTCCGGAGAAAAGGTGATGGACAGGCTCTGCTTGCCGTTACGTCTGTCACCGGAGAGGTCCACCGCTGTATGAGAAGGACGATAGCTTTAAATACTGGTACCCCCTCTTGGGAAGAGTGTCCGTACGGCGAGCGGCGGGGTTAGGTGAAGTTGATTGTGACGGGCGGTACCTCGTACCCTCGTGCCCGAAGTTACGAGGGTTAATCCTGGATCGTCGTGGGCGATGGTTGGTTGAACCCTCATGCCCGATGTTTGACCTAGGTCAAGAGTCCTGCAAAATCTGAAGCCGAGTCAGCAAATCCATCAATTAAGTACAGGTCTGTCAGGCGCCACATGTTCGGCCAGGATGCAGCGCAGGAACCACGTGTTAACAGAACTTATGAATTATAAAAGATGATATTTACATAATGTAGGTAGTTAAATTCAAGGTAATAATTTAATTAATTAATTATTTATTTTTTTTAAGTATTATATCCTAATTTTTGTGCATTAAAATTAATATTGAATAATTTAATCACTTTATAAGAAATGAAATGTTCGTTCTCAAACTTAAATTTAGGAAATTATAATGGCCCACCCAAGGCTTAACTAAAACTAAAGCCGAGCAACCTCAGTCTTAATCTTTAACGGGATTGTGCCTAAAAGTCTGTTATTAATTTATGAATCATTTTTGTCAAATAGGTATTGAGTGCAACTGGCCTACTTAGCTAACTCATTAATCAGGTATATATTAGAGTGTGTGAGAGGCCACCTGGAGTTGGGCAACTGTCGATTATATGTTAATGTTATTGACTTCGATTTGCAAGGCCATTTTTTGAGTGCCACTTGTGTGGGTGCTAGTAGCTTTGGTCTTTTGGCCAAATTAAAACGTAATGAAAAATTTTAATCTACCTGACAAGTAAAGAGCATGGCACGTGCGAGATGTATCATAGGTTCTTTCCTTTTTGGATATAACTTGGTTGAGTTAAAATTTATTTTACCTGATTTATTTTAAGTGTAATTTTAAATTATGTTATTACAAATTCTGCGAACTTAAACGAATTATTATGTTTACTTGCTAATTGTGTGTCATTTCACTATTCACTTTTCAAGCCATCCATTACAGATACTTGTTTATTAAATATTTAACAGTTTATATATCAATTTAGCATGTTCAAGCTTACAATGCCTGTTAGTTTTAACTAGTTTTTTACCTTTAAATTTGCTGTAACTCTAAGTTGGGATTTTTCATTTTTTTCTTTTTCTATCATACACTAAAAATATATGACTGAAATTTTCCTTGTAGTGCATCTATCTTTTGGATATTGATATCATTGAAGATAATGTTGCAGACTAATGCTTATATACTTTGCATTGTGATATTCTGATGCTTCAGTAGAAATTATTAATTGAGTTTGTGTCTGCACAGATGGCAGATATATGGTCATGTGGAGTCACTTTATATGTGATGTTGGTGGGAAGCTATCCTTTTCAAGACCCATATGACCCCAAGAATCTCAAAAGCATGATCCAGGTTCCCATTTTACTCAATTAGTACAACACTTAAATTGCTCCTCATTAAGTTCTTCTATTAATGAATTTTAACATAAAAAATAAAACATTTTTTGCTTTGATCGATGGCAGAAAATTTTATCAGTTCAATACAAGATACCTGATGACGTCGACATATCACATGACTGCAGAGATTTGCTAGCTAGAATATTTGTTGCCAACCCAATTAAGGTTATTTCTTTAACCCTTCATTTTGTAGCACAAAACATTTTGGATAAATTGCATCTAGGTGTTCTGGCAATGGGTATCATTGAATAGAAGTTTCAAAAATATAATTTGCTTCATCTCACTTAGCTCGAAATCAATGAATCGTTAGATATTTGGGAACCAAAAATCGTTAATTTGAATTTCTTATTCTAGTCTTGCTATTTTTTTTTTAGTGTTTTGGTTTGCAATTGGGTCAGGAATAATGAAAATCATTATAATTTGCAAATAATTTACACTTGAGGAAGTACGGTACTTCTATGCAACCCAACATATCGTGTCACATCATATCTCCATATCTTTGTGTCATGTCTATGGTTCTTACCTATATTTATAATATTGAATGTGCTAGACTAAAGACTCATGGCCCTAACTTTAGGCCTTAGGTCATGGAGAGATACCCCCTCCCCTACAACACTCGATGCTTCACCTCCCATGAGTAAGTGAGCGCTCACTCCTAAATAGGTTAGAGGTGCACCACCAAGCTGCACTATGTATAACATAACTTGATTGAAATATGATGCAACAATAACAAAAATAACCAAGCCTTTATCTCAGTAGGTCGGCTACACGGATGCTTTGTTAATTTTTATTGCACTCTCTCAAATAATAACTCTTTATTTAACTCTAAATAGTACTAATAGTAATAATAATAATAATAATAATAATAATAATTAAATTATCATTTGAACTTTTAACGATATATAGCATGGTGATAGTTGCATGCTTTAGATTAGGAACGCATAAATCAGTTCTATTTATTAGGAAACCAGTAACTAGCTAGAACAACTTCCATGACATGGGGTTCAAGTTAGAGGATTTGCATAAATAAATTGAAAATTTTAAGACCTCAATTAATTTTGCAACTAGTTTGATAAAATTTAGTTAAATTCTTTTGATTTGCTCTTTAAACTGCAGAGAATGACAATGAAAGAAATAAAAAATCATCCTTGGTACTTGAGGAACTTGCCAAGAGATTTGACAGAAGCAGCTCAAGCCACATACTACAAGTGGGGTAACTGGGCCCCTATCCTCTCCCACCAAGCTATTGATGAAATCATGAAGATAGTTCACGAGGCGAGGATCCGCGGGCCTTCGTCCAGACCTCTAGCAAGCTCAAGGTGGGTGGAGAACGATGAAGAGGAAGACAAAGGATGACGAAGTTGATGATCATAAGGTGGTCAATGAGCTAGCATAAAGCTAAATATCAAGATGAAAATCAAAGAAAGTGTGTTTGAAAATCTTCTTTGAATCCTTCGCAGCCTCTACCAGAATCACAACAGCAGGGGGTACACCTGCTGCTGGGGCATTCCAACAAGAAGATCATGCACATGATGAGGAGATTGTACGATATTAGCGTGACCTTGGAGTTATTCAATTTTTTATGATGAGATTGGATCTCATATTAATCATCATCTTTTTGGGCTTTTGATTTCAGTTAGGTTATTAGTCTTGTAAATTGGATATATTTGTGGTCAAATTTTTTTAGTTGTTGGGCTTCTCCTCAAGTTGGCTGCATATTTAAATCTAAGCTTGGGATTGAGAATCAAATTTGGCATAAGTTGATTAAAATATACTTCGCTCTGAGTAAATTTTTGTGTTGATTCCAACTGAATTATTAGAATTGAACAAAATGTACATATTGCTATTTATTTTCTGTCTGCCAGGTCATATATATTTAAGAGTTCACGAACACGAAAACTAGATAATCTCTTATATACAAAAAATATTAATGTATTCGCAAATAAACTTATTATTATGATTCATGAAGTTTTTTCTTATCAATAAATAAAATATATTAAAACTCCCTAAAAAATATCATATCGAGTCTTATAATCGAATATTGATAAGTCGAACACTAGTATGTTCAAATTCTTTCATTTATCAACCGAGCTTTTAATATTAGTTCAAGCTTTTTTATTAATATTGACGAATTGAGCATGAACAAGCTCTTATCGAACCAAACATCGAGCTATTCATTAAATGCTCGATTCATTTGCAGCTCTCTATCTGCCATCAAGAGGACCTAATGGTTAGCTTCTAGCTTCCTAACAATATTAAGGCATACAATCTATTCATTTGAGAAAGTCGTTAGTTATCAGTACTGACCTTTCTTTTGGTGTACGTCGTACAGAAATATATATCATCCTAAATTTTTTATAAAAGAAATTACAGAGGAAGAAATAGTTTCTGTAATTAATTCCTAAATGTTTAGGTGCAGTTTGATTTTAGTCATCTGTTCATTTTAATTAAGTTGCAATATTGCAAAAATTCTAATTAGGTTTAACAACTCTGCTTAAACAGCATTATGTATATATTTCATGAATGTGCAGCCCTTCAAGTTTTGCCTAACGTAGAAAATGCTAGCAGTGAAGCATCTTGCAAATATTTGCTTGTATCATGGAAGCAAGTTCAGTGTCATGCATTGGAATATAACATTCCATCAAATATAAGAATTCTCAGTGGCAAGGAGATAATCATCAATTTGTCTAAAGATTAATTGAAGAGGTTTTGGTGGTAGCAATGTTTTTAATTGTGGTGTTCTTCGAGCCCAGTGAAAAGGAGTTTGTCTGAGTATCAGAAATTCTCAAATTTAAACGATATTATCACCACAATTTTCAAATGATATGCGGGGTCTCAGGATAAAATCAAAATAAATTAATAGAATAAATTACTAATAGATCCTTAAAATTAACTCATAATCACACTTTAGTTCAAATTTCCAAACTTACTGATAGGCTACTCTCATTCAAATACTATAACATTCAAAGTCCCTATGGTAGAGTTAATTACATAAAAAATTCAAACAGATGAATTCTATAAAAATCTAAAAAACATTCTAGTAGAGAAAGAGAGAGAAAGAGAGACTAGAAGAAAATAAATAAAAAATTATGAAGACTTGGAAGTAATATTACTGTGCTGATCTCATTAGTGGTGGTGTTCTATATGTATAATTCTGCTATGATATCTGCTCCAAATTATGTGTTAGTCATAATCTAAAAACTTAAAGAAAATAAATAAAAAATTATGAAGACTTGGAAGTAATATTACTGTGCTAATCTCATTGGTGGTGGTGTTCTATATGTATAATTCTGCTATGATATCTGCTCCAAATTATGTGTTAGTCATAATCTAAAAACTTAAGTTTTTCAATAAATTGGTTACCAAAACATTTGACACAAACAAGGAAACAAATGTCTTGTCTTAAAATTTAGGCTAATTTTTACAATCCTTGTTATGAAAATTGGCTATTCTTTGAATTAGGTCTCATAAAACACCAATCTCACATTATATATAGATTCATAAATTTAAAGCTCATAGTTTAAAACACATTAAGAAATTAATCATGTATCACATTATAATAAATTTCAATAAGAAATTTAAAAAAATTATTTTATATTCTATGCATCTATAATATAATTACTAATATTATTTCACATTCTTATCATACATTTCATTATTTCAAGAATGAACTAAAATTTTAAGTTCAAAAGCAATATTTTTTTACTTGACAAATCTCGTTCTTTCTCAGTTTCATTCAAGAACTACACCAGTAGAATCAAAAAGTTGGAACTTTTTTGGATTGTCCTTCATAAACATAGAAGAAGAACTCAAAATTATAGCAATTGACAACAACCTAAGCACAGCAATGAGGAAAATCAAGGATGAAGCACCATCAATCAAAGAGACATGACAGAAGGACAAGGGGGAGAGGGGAAGAGAGAGAGAGAGAGAGAGAGAGAGAGAGAGAGAGAGCTCAATACTTGTAATCCTTGACATGGAGATTCTCTGATGCCCCTTCCGCAATGCTAGCATCTCCCTTGTAGCTTCCGGTCGTCGCCTCCGAGTTCGCCTTGCACCGGATGAGGAACGCTGCCCTCGCCTTCTCCACATTCTCCACCTTCCCAGCCCAAGCCTTTAGGGTGCTCTGCTGCAGCGCGCGCCCAAACGAGAAAGATAATGACCATGGCTTCTTCCCCTTAAGCTGATTCATTGCATTCAAATTCAATGTCGCCTCCTCCTCGCTCTGCCCGCCGGACAAGAACACGATGGCCGGAACCGCCGCCGGCACCGTCCTCTGCAGCGCTCTCACCGTGTGTTCCGCCACCACTTCCGGCGCCACCTTGGCGGACTCGGATCCGGGGGTCACCATGTTGGGCTTGAGCAGGGTGCCTTCGAGGAGGACGTGATGGTCGTTGAGGGCCTTGTAGCAGGCGGCGAGAACCCTCTCGGTGACCTCCGCGCAGCGGTTGATGTCGTGGGGTCCGTCGACGAGGATCTCCGGCTCCACGATGGGGACTAATCCGTTCTCTTGGCAGATGATGGCGTAGCGGGCGAGGCCGTCGGCGTTGGCGTCGATGGCGAGCTGGGAGGGCTCGTTGGGGCCGATCTTGAGAACGGCCCGCCACTTGGCGAAGCGAGCGCCGGCTTCATAGTACTTGGCGCAGCGCTTGCCGAGGTCGTCGTGGCCCTGAGTAGTGGTCTCACCGGCGGTGCCGGCGAGCTCGACGGTGCCCTTGTCGACCTTAATGCCAGGAAGGACGCCGCCTTCCTTGAGAACCTCGACGAAGGGCTTCCCGTCGGCGGTCTTCTGGTACAAGGTTTCCTCGAAGAGGATGACGCCGCTCAGGTGCGGGAGGGCTCCGGGCGTGCAGAAGAGGAGCTCGCGGAGGGCGCGGCGGTTCTCCTCGACGTTCTCCACGTTGATGCTGGCCAGGCGCTTCCCGATGGTGCCGGTCGACTCGTCGGCGGCGAGGATGCCCTTGCCGGGCGTCCCGATGTAGGCGGCGTTCGCGATCAGCTCATCTGAAACAAGGAAAGCCGAATCACGATTTCAAACCCTAGAAAAACAAAAACCGTCATCTGAAATCCCTAAAAGAAGAAAATCGAAGAATTTGGGAAACCAAATCGAAGGAAAGCATCGAATTTTCAAGATTTAAGGGGGAAATAATCTTTTCTCGATCCATCGCAGCTGCTTCAAATCAAAAACTTCTGATACATAAAGAAAAAGCGGCGTTCACATCTGAAATCTCTAGAAAGAAGAAAATCAAACAAAAATCAAGTGGATCCCCACGAAAAATCTGCGGGGATTCTCCTTCTTTTGACGGCCACAACCCCCGCAAAAGGAATCCCGGATCTAAAAACATCGGCAGAGCAAAAAATCGTGGGCAGGCATCGGAGTTTCCAGATTGAAGAACGGAAAGACGAGCCCATGCTCACCAGCGTACTTCCCACGGTAGCAAGACATCGTCGCGGAGTAGAGAGAGAAGGGGGAGAATGCTGCGAGAGAAAGAAGGGTGAGAGGTAGGGAAGGGTGGATTGAATTTATAGAGGGGAGAGAGGAGGAGGAAGGCGGCGCGAATTGAAGGCGGAGGATTCGGTGGCTCCGCTGTGGTTTCGGCAACCAGTGGGCCGCCGCAACTGTCGCCAGCCAGTGGTTGCCGGTAATCTGATCATCTTTCTAGCCATCTTCTCTCTCTCTCTCTCTCTCTCCCACTTGTTTGTAAGGCCATTATATGTTTGATCACATTATCTACTTATACAAATTAGAATCTCTTACCTTCCAATATGAAATAATTTATGTCTGTGTCTCTCCATCTAAAAACTTTATTATGAGCTGCTCTTTATCCAGGTGATTTCACTCCTTATTCGAGTAATTTTGATTCATTCATATGAATATTATTCTGGCGATCACTTTCCATTCTCTTTGGTCCTGGATGTCACATTAAATGTTAGCAATTAACTAATTCACTGATTTGTTCTCTAAATATTTGGTCACAAAAACTTGAGCAACTGATGTTAGTCAATAGCAACTGATTAGAGACGCCAAATTTTCACATCTAATGAATAGCAAGATAAATTCAGTCATCATTTCTAAGCCATTGAGCCTTAGCATGTTTCTTCACCTAAGATGCCTCGCAGCAAAAAATGTCTTCTCGTAAAAAGATATGAGCATAAAATAGTAATTTACGAGAAAGCTTTTAAAGTCTTCCTACTTTTTGAGCTTTCAAGTAAGTACATTTTGAGGGTCATCACTGTTCAAGCCCTATCAAACTGTGACAACCAAAAAGAGTGGAAGGAAGAGTAATGCCTCTACTAGTTACATATTTGAAATTGATGTTTAATCGTATTTGCATTAGTGATGTCGAGGAAGTGAGACGAGTAATAGTTTGTGATAAGCGGGGGAAGGATTTTAATTAATGAAAGTCTTAAAAGAATAATTAAGTCAAAAAGAGTTGAAGGCAATTTTATCACAAATAAGGCTTAAAATAAAAGAAAAAATATTGAATTTAAGTTAAGAAAAGAAAATATATTAAATTTTTTTTTAATTTATATGTAGTTCACGTTCAATAAATCACAATATAAGCTTTTCTATGACTGTCACTTTTGATTTTCAATTAAGGTTATCATTTAAATATTCAAAAAGCTCTACTAAATTTTCTTATTGATTTTCTAAAAATTGAGAAAATTTGAATCCCTTTGCCATTTCATTTCTCAAATTAGCATGAAAAATTTTGATTTTTTTTTAACTCTAAAAACAGTCATGCAATATTTGGCTTGAAGATCTTATTTGATTTAATTGAGTTTAATTAATTTGTCACTAGCATGCAAATTAAGCAAGTGCCATTTTATTAGTATAGATAAAATTGCCATTTATTTTTAACCTAGTTCACATATCAAAGAGTATAGTTATTATAGTTTTATTTTTTTTTCAGTATGAAAAAAAATATATTAAATGACAACAATACAAATTTGCATCGAATATCAAGTTGACTGAAACTTATATCTACTTTCTTATGTGCTTTCCATTATACAGATATCTGTCACGCACTTGCTCTTATCTTATCCCATCTTTTTGAATCCTTTCTCACTCGATACATACTCATTATGCTTATATTATTTTCTTCTGCTTTATTCAATAAAATGTATCATATTATTCATTTCCCTTATTATTAAAAGTGCAAAAGAATATTTATTTAACATGCAAATCTTAAACAACAAAATACCAAAAAAAAGTGATATATAATATTTTTCTAAAAATAATACAATCTGAAATTTTATGTGAAATTGTTAGAATATGGGTATTCTTATGACGTAAATATTATTGAGTTGAGTTAATAAAATGAAATGTTTTGCTCGTGATAAAAAGATGCCAAGAGATAAGTCTCTTGGTAAGAGATATACTTCATGTACATCCTTAACGATATTGTAAATATTTTTCATAAAAAATATTATAAATACTCATAGAGTCTCCCATATAAGATAACACGAAAAGATATATACGATATAATCATTCACCTCTATCTGTATTTGAATATTTGTATTACTGAGTTGCAAGATTTTATCTATTGCACATATATCATGATGACAAACTAATCACTTCTATATATTTTGTTAAGGTATTTCTAGGTTTATTCTTTTAATTTTAAGATATTAATTACATGATCGAGATGAACATACTTATTAATCAAATCATTTTAATTTAGGAGACCATTGTGTTTAGCTCTCTCTTCATCCTATTTTCATGAGTTCAATTCATACTTGACTTTACTTTCTATAATAGCATGAGATTATTTACTTTTTTTGCAAAGTAAAGTAATTTATTTATTTTATTTTTGCACAATTTTTTGTCTAAAAGGATGACAACAAAATTGTGAGAATTAACTTCAAAAATTTGACAACAATGCAAATAAATATTTTATATAACATCACATAAAAAATTTAAATTAATTTTAAGGTTTGGAGTCTATTATGTAAGATATATAGCATTGCTTTTAAAATGTGATCTTAAAAAACTAAAATTAATTTTTAAGTACTTTTCTAACTCGAACCTCTGGATGTAATTTACCCTTATGAGAACATATATTGAATTATTTTAAAGTAAAAAAAAAGAATTTTGAGCTACATAGGTCCCAAATTGGAGATCTAGATTTAGGTGATATAAATTCATTTTATTTAATTTGTTACAGTTATAATATTAATTTTTGCACAGTTGTATCGTCTCAAATACATAAAATGACATACACGCACGTGCACACATATATATATATATATATATATAATTGACTAATTATTATAATATTTTTTAATAATATAATTATCATATATGTTATTTGTGATTTCTTGAATATGTCAAAAGCATGTCAAGGGGAGAGGAATGCCCCTTCTCACTTAGCAATATTAGATTATTTTAAAGAATAATTATCTACATGCCACATAATTTAATTTTATTTATATTTTATTCATCTATTCTTAGTTAATTACGCTATGCACACTCAAAACATTATAAAATCTTACATACATATATTTTAACTTATTTTTATTATAATAAGTAATCATAATTTTTTAATAACCTAACTATAATCAGATTACAAAAAATCTGGGCCATTCATCATATTATTTTAAAGATATTTAAATATATTTTGAGTAAAAATTTTAAAATCTTAATATTTAGATGGTGGCAAAGGAAGGAGACATCCGCGACGTAAATTGATTTTAGGACAAATTAGGGCTTTAGTGTAGTATTGAGAAAGAGAAAAATATATACTATTAAGATTAAAAATATAATTTTAATAATTTACTAACAGAATATTTTTTTTCAAATAGATTTTGATTAAGTTTTAACTCAAATGTGTGTATGTAATATTTTATAATGTTTTGAGTGTGCATAGTATAATTAATTAAGAATGGATGGATAAGGTATAAATAAAACTAAATTATGTCGCATGTAGTTAATTATCCCTTATTTTAATTGAATGAAGAAAATGCTTTTCTTTTAATTTTTATAATATTTTTAAAGAAGATAATTTATAATTTTGTCTACAAGATCAAAAGAAAAATGTCAAAAGCATAGTTATGAGAGTCATATCACACACCAAATTATTCTATTTAATAATGATTTAGGCCCTGTGTGGCTCAATGATTAAAATCAGACCAAAACGATATTAGTTTAAAAAAATAATAATAATAAATAAATTTTTAAAATTATTGTATATAAATTTTAATATGAAAAAAATTATTTTATTTCACATAATCAATTCTTTTTAATAAAAATATTAACTTTATTTCACATCCTAGATCAAAATATTTGATTCAAATATTTTAATCTAGAATGTGAAATAAAATTAATATTTTTATTAAAAATTATTAAGTCTGTGAAATAAAATAATATTTTTTTAATATTAGAGTTTGTGTAGAATGATTAAAAAAATTTATTTTATTATTATTATTATTATTATTATTATTATTATTATTATTATTTAAACTAGTACCAATTTGATCTTTGTACCAAACATAGCCTTAGTCAC
>JAEMOT010001970.1:12296-36901 GCA_019297695.1 Apostasia ramifera | reverse complement strand
TATATATAATTTTTAAAATTAATATGTAATTTTTTATTTAAAATTAAGTTCAATTTAATCTTACTAAAATATTTTAATTTTAAATTAACTTTGAAATTTAATCCAACCTTATTATTAACCATATTTTTTTAAAATATCTATTACACGACTCATATATATTAAATATATTAAAATATAGAATTTTAAATTCACTTTTACATCTCATATATATATATATATATATATATATGACATAATCTCTTTTATATGAGTTATTATAGTATATTTATATATATAATTTTTGTCAATTATATTTTAAAATACTATAAATATGCTGCTAACTACCTATCAAGTCGATTTTAAAAAAATCAAGTTGATTTCAAATCATACGAAATGCGAGCGTAATCTTCGAATAAAATTACCACCCCTATTGCTCGTGACGGTTGAAAAAGCATTAGATTCGGCGCACGTGCGTGCGGAATGTTTGGGCGCCTAACCGAAAAATTGCTCCCTCTGAAGCCTCGTTTAGTTCGAGGTGAGATTTTTGCTCAACACAAATTTCAACTATAAAAATCAATTTTATTTCACATATAATATAAATACGAATATTAGAATTGAAAGTATTTCACATTTTACATACTTTATAATAGTAAAATAAATTTTTCTCTTATTAAATTTAAAAAATAAAATATTTTTTTTTATATTTAAAAAAAAAACTCGAATAAAATGAGGCTAATAATCTGTGTGCAATAGATGATAAACATGATTTTAATGGCAGGAGATCCTCAACAAAGGAGCCAAGCACATTGTGGTTCAGGGTCTCCCCCTAATTGGGTGCCTGCCACTTTCTCTGTTCTTAACATCACCAGAAGACAGGGATGAAACAGGATGCTCAGCAAGTATCAACAAGAGAGGCTCTTCCCACAACTCTCTTCTGCAGTACAAACTGCAGGAGCTCAGGAGGCAATATCCTGCTGCAGTTATCTCCTATGCAGACTACTACAATGCTCACCTTACTGTGATGAAGAACCCAAAGGCCAACGGCTTCATGGAGCCGTTCAGGACCTGCTGTGGGGCTGGTGGGGGCTCCTACAACTTCAATATATTTGCTACCTGTGGATCACCGCAGGCCACCAGAGCTTGTTCAGAGCCTTGGAGGTATGTAAACTGGGATGGTGTTCATCTCACTGAAGCCATGTACAAGAGAGTGGCTGATTTGTTTTTTCATGGAGGTTTCTGCAAGCCAGGATTTGATGTCATGCTAAGGAGCAAAGAGAATTAGGAGACCTGACTGAAAAATGTTTCAGAATTCCTGCATTAAAGCTAGCATCTAATCTATGTAGAATGCAAGAGGAGAAGAAATCTGAAGGTGATGAGTTAGAAATGCAAGAGTAGTGTACTCAGAAGTAGTTGGATGACTGAATTATGTACCTAAAATTAAGCATTATCAGATTGCTGCCTAACTGAACCCCATTTCAGTGCATAATTCTCACTCAGTAAACAAAGATTCAAGTATATAAAATAACTGATCAGATGCTTCATGGCACATGGTCCATAAATGTCAGAGCAAGTAAATAACAATAGCAACAATAACAACATAAACTTAATCTCAAAATAGTTGGGATGGATGGATACATGAATCTCTCACCTCATTTTTTGAGTTTCAGATTATCTGTAGTGAGTATATCTGGAGTCATTATTTTACTAGCTCAAAGCTCCTTCAGCTAGAGATAATAGTACAGAAAACAACCACCACAACAATAACAAAACCATAATCCCAATATCCTAATCCAATTTTTGGTCTATCCTTTTTTTTTTTTTTGATATTATGACTTTGATTCAGGCATATTTATGTGCAATAATCTCTAGTTTGATAAGACATATGACCAAACCGCTATCTCTCAATTTATCTTCAATCGTTGTCATACTTATTCTATCTAATACAATCATGATTTCTATTGTGACCATACATCACAATATTGACATCTTGGCTTTACTAATCTTGTAAATATTATCACTTGACGGTCCAACATTGACTTTGATATGACATAGTTGGTTAGATAGAAGTTTATAACATCTCTCTCCCATTGCACTTTTTCGCTCCATGATGCCTTAATTTTACCATAAACTAGAAAAAGAGTGGAAGAGACAAAAAAAACCGAGCTTGAGATTCTTGGTTATTTTGATCAAACTTAGTAAAACATTATAAGAAAAAACAAATAAATTATTAGGCAAAAAACATTTTTTGGTGCAAAAGACCTTGCTTCCAAACAACCAAAAGTGTTTTTACACAATCATTTCATTCAAAAAATTTCTAGAAAAGATATTTTACAGTTTAAATTTTAACAAATGATGAACCAGGGCCTTAAAATTTGCAGAGCTGAAAGAAAAAAAGCAACACTAGCATGCCATTGAAAAACAAATACTAGAATTCGTTCAAAGCGGAGAAATAGCATTCCTTTCTTCAATACAAACAATAACAGCAAAATCATAATCCCAAACTAGTTGATATCTGCTATCTTCTACCATTTAAGTACAACATTAGAAGAAAATCAAGCTCCCACATGATTCAACAAAGTATAAAATACAGATGCTGAAGTTGAACATGGCACCAATCTAATCTGATAAATAATATGTATAGCATCAGGCCGTAGCTTAGATGCTCAAAAATTAGGAATGAAAGTTTGAACTCAAGGTGTTCATAATTAAGCTCTAAAAATCTTATACCCCTGGGTAGGTATTCTATACAATTGAAATAAAGCCAGAATATAGACTGAAAAAACTTCATGAAAGAGGTAGAGGTGGATGCTTTCTTCTCTTATAAATGCCCATTTATTACATTATTCATGAAGTCAACCAACTAGTTGGGAGAAGTAGATGATGATTAATGCGCAATGGATCACACAATCTTCTAGAAAATTGTCCACATGAAAGGATTCAATTGATTGTCCCAAAACAACATGGACATCTTTATATGCCACACTATGTTGTGTCATATCATGTCACCTTATTGTAGCCATTTACTTTGGATGTTTCTATACTGAGTAGAAGCTTTTTCGAGTTATATCATTTTTTTTTATTCAACGAATCAAATTTATATTATATTCTATGTTCTTTCTTAAATATAAATTGCTACTGAAACCATTAAAGCACATAACTTACACATTATTTATCATGTCTTGCTATATAATTTTGAAAGGCAGTCGTGTTGCCCAATCGTGTGTGTCCTCATGTCCTTACATGGTTCCCTTGCTTCCAAGACCAAAACAAATATAAACCAATCATTTAAGTTATAATCCAAAAAGAACAACTTTTTTTAGGTATTTGAGTGTGTTTTAGGTTGAAATCAGTCAACTTTGTTCAAAAATAGATACCAAAAATCTTAAATGTAATCCTCAACTTGAGTTCTCTTAACTCATAAACACACCACTGACCAGTATCAGCCATATAATCAAAAGACAAATCAAATATTATTTATTAACATCTAGTGCATATTTAAAATAATCAAATCTACATTAATTTTTTAAATTCATTTATAACTTAATAAACAGTTGCTTTATATTTTCAAAAAAATATATATTGTTCTAAAATTTGAAAAGTAAATTATACTCAAAACTGTAGAAGGGAATTAGAGATTGAAATTACTAAAACCAAAAATCATGTAGAATATCTTAAACCAAAAATCATGCAGAATATCTTAAACCAAAACCAAATGAAGGATTTTGTATGGCGTTCCAGACCCCGGATGGTGGGGGGCGAATCCCCGAGTACCACATGAGCATGGAATCACCCCCGTTGCACGTTGCACACGCAATACCCAGGGATTTTCCCTTAGACGGTCCGGGGACCCAGATGCAAAACACCTCCAAATAGAGAATAAGTGAAATTAAAACCAAAACCATGTTTTAAAACCTTTATCAACATTTTTCTACATTCTTCTGCTCAAGGAGACCACAGATTAAGCGCATCACATACCACGTGTTTTAGACGCTTACGAAACATATTTTAAGATAGATAGAGGTGACCAAAAGAAAAAAAAACAAGACAAAAATATATAAAAGCCAACAGGTACACAGACATTGCAGGAAAGCATACAATTATGATGATATAATAATGGAAACATTAATGTCTATAAATACCATAAAGTTGGATTATCATAAAAAATAATAAAGTGAAATATGTAATATTAAGCTATTTTGTCATCTTCATCATCCATTGGTATCATTAACATGATATTCTTTCACAACAACAACAACAACAACAACAACCAAGCCTTAATCCCACTAGGTGGGGTCGGCTACATGAATCCTTTGTTTCCATTGCGCTCTATCAATTACCAAATTCTTATCTAAATCTAAGTAACTAAGATCACTCCTTATAGTTTCTTGCCATTTCTTTGGTCTCCCTCTTCCTCTTTGTACATGGGCAAAATCCAATAACTCAATTTTTCTAACTGGAGCTTCAATCGGCCTACGATTTAGATGTCCAAACCATCTGAGCCGACTTTCTCTAAGTTTATCCTCAATTGGTGCAACACTAACTTTCTTTTGGATATACTCATTTCTCATTCTATCATTTTGTGTATATCCACACATCCACCTTAACATCCTCATTTCTGCAATATTTATTTTATTTGTATGTTTTCTCTTTGCAGGCTAGCATTCAACACCATATATCATCGCTGGTCTTACTACAGTTTTAAAAAATTTACCCTTAATTCTGGATAAAATTTTTCTATCGCACAACACACCAGAAGCATTTCTCCATTTTACCCATCCTGCTTGAATCCTGCTAATAACGTCTATCTATTTCGCTACTATTTTGTATAATTAATCCAAGGTATCTAAAGCGCTCACTCTTCTTGATAATTTGATCACCAATTGTCACATCTCTAATATAAGTATTTCTTTCTTGACTAAATGTGCACTTCATATATTCAGTTTTTGATCTACTGAGATGAAAACCTTTAGATTCTAGAACATTCCTTCAAAGCTCGAGTTTCGCTTTAGCGGAGCTCTTTACTTCTCTCAATAAGGACAATATCATCTGTGAAGAACATACACCAAGGCACTTCATCTTGGATATGTCCAATCATAACTTCCATAATCAAAGCAAAAGATACGGACTTAAAGCCGAGCCTTGGTGTAATCCAACTATAATAGAAAAATTTTTAGTCAAACTTCCTTGTGTCCGACCACAGGTAACAACTCATTAATACATATTTTTAATAACTTGAATATAAGCTGTGCAAATCCTTTTTTTTTTAAAACTCTCCAAAGTACTTCTCTTGAGACTTTATCATAAGCTTTTTCTAAATCAATAAAAATCAAATGTAGGTTTCCTTTCTCTCCTTGAATTTCTCCATTAAACTTTTTAATAAATGAATGACTTCTATAGTAGATCTACCTGGCATAAAACCGAACTGATTCTCTAATACCTTTGTATTATGGTGTAACCTTTGTTCGATCACCTTCTCCCAAAGTTTTAAAGTATGACTTATTAATTTAATTCCTCTATAATTGACACAATTTTGTACATCGCTTTTATTCTTATAAATAGGTACTAATATACTCTTTCTCCATTTATTTGGCATCCTTTTAGTCTTCAAAATTATATTAAACAATCAAGTGAGCCAAGAAACTCCATCTCCTAAGCACTGCCAAACATCTATTGGGATGTTATCTGGTCCTACTGTTTTTTATGCTTCATCTTCTTTAAAGCTTTTCAGACTTTAGCTTCACTAATACGTCGGATGTAAGAGTAATTTTTACATTCTTTTAGGGTGCTGAATTCTGTAAGATCAATTAAATTTTCACAACTTTCATTGAAAAACTGTTGAAAGGAACTCATCCATCTATTTTTGATATCTTCTTCCATGAAAAGTACTTTTTGATCTTCATCTTTAATACATTTTATTTCAATTAAATCTTTAGTTTTTCTATCTCTTGCCTTGGCAATCCTATATAATTATCTTTCTCCTTCTTTACTGTCTAGCTTCTTATATAAATCCTCAAGAGCCATATTTTTTGTATTGCCTACTGCTTTCTTAGATTCTAGTCGAACCACTTTATATTTTTTTCACTTATTATTATTTTTGTTTTTAAATCAATCTCTATAACAAATCTTCTTCTCCTTAATTTTTTCTTGTACATCATCTTTCCACCATCAAGTATCTTTAATAATTGGAATCATTCCTTTGAATTCTCCTAGCACATCCTTCGCCACCTTATGGATACAGTTAGCAACTATCAATCACATAAGATCAGTTTTCCCGGTAATATTCCATTGCCCAAGTTCTAGAACTTCCTTCCTAAATATACATTTGTTCTCATTCTTTAGATTCCACCATCGAGTCCGAGGGTAGGATTTTGACTTATTATTTTTTCTCCAATACTTTATCTTGGAATCTAAAATCATTAATCGATGTTGGGTAGTCAAACATTCACTTGGACTGACTTTAAAATATTTACAATCCAAGGGATCTCGTTTTCTTATAAGAAAATAATCAATCTAAGTTCTTGAAGTTCCATTCTTGTACGTAATAACATGCTCCTCTCTCTTCTTGAATAAAGTATTAGTAATTACAAGATCATATGCTGAAGAAAACTCTAAAATAATTTTACCCTCCTCATTTATCTCTCCAAAATCATATCCACCATAGATACTATTAAATTCCTAAGCAACACTTCCAACATGTTCATTTAAATCTCCTCCAATAAATAATCTTTCCTCCTGAGGTATCTCTTGTATTAACTCTTCTAAATCATTCCAAAATTTTTTCTTTATACTCGCATCCAGCCAACTTGGGGAGCATACACACTTACAATGTTAATAATCATTCCATTGATTATAATTTTTAAAGCCATAATTTTATCACAATTTCTCTTAACTTCCACTACGTGATCCTTCAAGCTCTTATCCAGAATTATACCCATTCTATTCTTGTTTTTATTCTTACCAGAGTACCAACATTTAAAACCTAACACATCAATTTCCTTAGCTTTCTCTCCAACCCATTTTGTTTCCTGCAGGCACAAAATATTAATCTTTCTATGAATCATAATATCCACCAACTCCATTAGCTTGCTCGTCAGGCTGCCTATATTCCAAGTTCCTAATCTAATCCTACTGACTTGAGTTCTAGTATGATGGACTAGCTTCTTTACTCGCATCCGTCCATGATGTGAGAACCCTTGCTCACTTTTCACTACACCTGGGCTCCGATGCAGCGACCCTTGCCCATTTTTCACTGTATTCAGTCAATACAGCGCGTCGCTTCCAGGGAACGCCCTAGCTTTAGCGCAATTTTCTAAAGGATTCATGTCATGATTGATTCGACAAGTTTTACGCTGGCTGTCGATTGCCTAACGCAACCCTCCGCGTTTCTCATCCGAGACTTGGGACCCGGCAACGACGCATTTCAATTTCAACGACAATAAAATCTTAATCCCAAATTATTCGGAATTGACTAGAAATTCATCATAAGAATATACAAGTTTTACAGTGGCACAAGACTTACTGCAACCATACTCCTCTCTTCAAGCTCGAAATAGATCATGCAAAAACAAAACACTTTTTGAAGGATTCAGGAATAGAGTTTCATGTATTAATAAGTAAATATGAGAAAAAAAAAAGTATATTATCAACATTGATGCTCAATTATATTATGTCCTTCCACTCATCATAATCCAATGAAGTGCACTTCTAGGAAGACACCGTAGAAGCTATAATTCATATTCTTACAACGTTTTAACAACCAAATATTAGTATAAAGGGACCAATAGACCTTCATAATTGATATCATCTATTTCAAGAATTACCATAGAACGGCAATTGCACTAGATTTGATCAATAAAGGATACTTAAGTATGAAGGATGCTTCAAGCATCCAGAATATTGTGCATCTTGGATGCCAACTATATAGTTTGTGAATTGGTTTATATTTTCAACAATTATGTAGTTCACACTTCACTGTGACATCAGCTTCTTTCTTGATTTTAGCATATTATACTTCATGTCAGGCATTCCAAATGAAGACAATTGTCACCAGATTATAAGTACACACTCACTTGTCACTAAATTGTAAGATTATAAGTACACACTTGTTACTAGATTGTAAGCACACACGCACGCAAACGTAAATTACCCTTCATCACCTTGTCATCGAAGTTTCAGTCATACTGCTACTTGAGAAACTATAAAAATGAATCCCTGTGATATAAAGAGACCTAAACTTTGTCGTAAAGTTTGATTCAATCAGGTTGCGGATTGGTGGTAGTAAAGCCAATCTATAGAGCATTTCTTCTTTCAACAGAGAAACAATAAAATTAATTCCAATTGACATGCCATATTCTTCTACTGAAATATCAAATATGATCATGCTAAGTTTTGATGCATCAATTGTAGCAGTTATGAACAAAATTCCTATCGAAGCAACGACAAAAATAAGATTTTTTCAATAAAAAAAGATTTTACCGATTTTGTAAACTGACCAGGGCATCAACATTATGTCTTCATGGAACTAATAAATGGAAAACAGATGTAGAATGAAGCTCCCTGATACTAAAGAGAAAGAGCACTCTGATGCCACATACAAAAATTGATATGGGATAATGAGAGAAGAAAGCGCTCCGGTATGGAGGAAGGAGAAAAGAGGAAAAAAATTGAGAGAATAAATGATAATAGAGTTTCAAGAATTTTCACCTAAAGTCCTTTATGCTTCCCTTCCAGAATTTTTAGACTAACTAATTCTAGGACTAATTGCACACAAAATAAATTTTTATTAATCAGAAATCATTTTTAAAATGTTCCAAACTTCCAGTACAAAGCCTATATATAGAGGGCTAATCCCACCTCAAAATAAAAATAAACATGTATGACTAAATAAACCCATAATTTAAAAATAAAATGAAATAAATAAAACCAATTGACTAATTCAAACTCATAACAAACTTTCTAAATTATAAAATAAAATAAAATAGATATAATTTTCATCAATCTTTATCCATCTATGGCATCCTGGATTGTGAGTTAATTTAAACCGTTTATAATCTTGATATTACTATCAAAATCACATCCTAAAAATATGTTTAGCAAGCTATTCTATATTTTGATATTTCCAAACATTTTATTTCAGACATAAAGCTGTCACAGCAAATTTCATATGTTAGATATTAATATAAAAAAGATATTAGTAGCAGCGATTTTACCAAGTGCAAAAGCATTATAAGCTTTCACGTATCCATGTTAACAATAAAAACTCCATTTTATAGTACCTTCGAAAGGCTTGAAAATCTATCCGTACAGTGTTCAAAGGAACTAAAAACAGTACTCCACCATCTTTACCAGACGCAATTTACAAGGAACATGCTTAAGGAAGTTCCACTATTGTTATGTGGTCATTGATGCATCAGAAAGACAGAATAGACTTATAATTTACAAGTACAAAATTTATTTGCCACTATTCATAAAAGTATTATTTTTTCAACAGTACTATACACTTATCACAGGAGAAGTCTCAAAACATTGTGTTCGAGAATTTTCTTGTAGCCAGACTCAATCTAAAAGAGATGTTCAGCTTTGGTGAGATCTGAAGGGAACCATTCTTTTATTTACAGATTAGAACAAGTAATCAGAATATACTAAGAAAAGTGTGTCTGGAATGTTGAGAGGCAAGCTGTCTATGTAACAGTAGAAGCATCTTACATTCTCCTCCTCCAAAGTTTCAGGATCAGCCACATCTCCATTGCTTGTGAGAACCCATAGATCTCCTGATCGAACCCGTTTAAGACTTCCTCTGCAAAATGGGCAAGACTGAGACCTCGTATTCCTGCAAGATGTACTGAAATTATGCAAGCCATATTATGGTTAGATAAGCATTTATCACATTTAATTACCAGTCGTGGAAGCAATTTATACACATTGCATGATTGCAACTAGGCAGAACCATCTTGGTGCAAATCTCCAAGCAAATGCCACATTCATCATCCCTCTCCAAGTCCATGTCAGCAAAACTCCTCCACTCCACAGCCCTCTTTCTTTCACCTACTTCCTTGCTTCGACTTCTTTCATAGGAAGGCGAAGCTTCGTTTGCCAGCAGGCTACTTTCAATTTGTTGAAGAGTAGGATATATAACAGCTAAAGGAAAATAATAAAAAGTTGTAATTGTGAGAAGAAACTGAGAAGCGGGGAAGTCAACAACCTCATAATCACACAACAGCCAAAGGATAAACCTTAATGTATACCATAAAATTCTTTAAGACTGGCTCTCCTCTCATATGTTGATATCATTGAATTTCCATCTACATAGACCTGCATAATTGGTGTTTCGACATTCAAAGTTCACATAACCAGAAAAGTTGAACTCAAACAGATTAAGAAAAGGAACTGAAACACCATCCAAAAACCTATCTATCTTTCGCTTAATCTTGGAGGAAACAAACAATAAACAAAAATACAGAAATATTACCTTGTATACAAGTATATGGAGGATACCTAGATAACTGGGAAGGATATGAGATGAGAGACAATCCACCCACTGTAGGAGAAAGAGGAAGAACGGAGCCAATGGGCTATATGAAAGCTTCATCTGAAGGCACGCACCACCATAAGCTCTCTGAATAGCACCTGCCCTGCAAAACCCATATTTCAAATTCTCTAAACTCAGACCAATCTCAACTAAAAGAGTCAACTAGGACCAAAACTTTCCTTCCAACAAGCTTTCAAGGATTATAGAAACCAAACGAAATGGAAACCAGAGAAAGAGGAAAGGGGAACTTACAGGGCGTTCGCGTGTTGTATATCAGCTTCTAGGGATTTAAGGGAGCCTCTAAAGGATGATGGTCGCGGAGTAAGATTCTGGAACATGACTAAAAACTTCTTTGAGTTCTCTGAGGGAAGAGGAGGAGGAGGAGGCGGAGGCGGAGGAGGAAGAGGAGATGACAAAGCCCGCACGGAAAGAAATTAAAATCTCAATTGCCCAATTTATTATCTTACAAGTTCACAATCACAAAGGAGGAGGTCGAGGAGGAGGCGCGGATGGTGATGAAGAAGAGAGGGACTGGAAGTTTGTGCTGAAAGATTCTTGGGAAGAAAGTTTTGCAGCTTATTCAATTAAATAAAAATTAAATTACATTCAGGTCTTTAAATTTAATATATCATATTATAAAACTTAATAATTTTAAAAATTTAATATAATTACTAATTGAATCTATTTATAATTATCTCCTTATTAAAATTTTATAAACTATTCAAACTACATTATTTTCTGTCACTCCCTCCCATTCATCTCTTTTTATTCTATTTCTCTTTCTTTATATTACTGTATGTAGCATGTCTGTAGGAGAGAGAGAGAAAAAAAAAAGAGCATGACAGTCTCCAGAGAAGGAAGAGAAAAACTTATATAAAAAAACTTGATTGATAATTATATTAAAATTTAGAATTTAGATATTAAATTTTTAAAATTGTGAATCTGTATAATATTATGGTTTAAACTTAAGAACAGAATGTGATTTACCATAATTTTAAAAATATGTTCCGAACTTAAATCCCTTGTTACTCAAATAAGGTTCTTCTCCATTAAATTAAGAGAACACTACTATTTGATCTATACTTAAATCCAAATAAATGTATTAAAATTGAAAAATAGATGACAAATGGAACATTTATGCCTAGTCAAAGTTGTTATAATTAAAATATACAAAAGGCTAACATAAGCCTAATTATATTTTTTTGATTGTTAACACAAACATGACTACTAGAAACCTAGTAGGTATCATATATTTCTGATAAATAATACCAAGGGCTTATTTATTTGAAAAAGTTGATTTTTATAAGATTAAAATTAAATTTAGATGAAAATATTTTTTTTATTAAAAATTATAAATGATATAAAATAAAATTAATTATTATGTTGAAATATGTAAAAGATGTGATATAAATTAGTTATTATTTTGGCACATACTTAAGATTGTGAAATAAAATTAATTTTTTATTTTAAACTATTATATAATTTAAAATATAGTTAATTTTTTTAATATTAAATTTTATGGATGATATGAGACTAGACAAACATGCCTCAAGTTTTAACATGCCTCAAGTTTGTTGTCATATTTTTGTTAATTTATGAAATATTTAGAGAGATTGTCACCAAAAAAATTCATTATCTGTTTTCAAAATTGTTTTAAAAAAATACTACATAACTCTAATAAGTGAAAAAAAAACATTCTAGGACTTTTGTTCTTTAATTTTATTCAATGGATCCAGTTTGAAAATTTTATTAAGATTTGAGTTTTTTTATGTTCTTTGCAGTGCAATATCTAAATATTTTTCTGAGGTTTAAGTATTTTTTTCAATTTATTTTAAAATATAGAAATTTTTAAAATAAATATGCAATATACTTATGCAAAATATTTTAGGGATTTTTATATACAGAACATGAAATTTACACAAAATTACGCATTTTACTATCAATTCGTAAATATTACCACTATCACACCGTATTCATTTAAATTTTAAGCATTTCACATATTTCACATATTTCATATACTTTATAATATTACATATAAATTAAAATACATAAATTTATTAATATTTAAATTCTAATATATATTTTTATTTTTTACTGTAAACACATCAATTTTCTTACTTCAATTAAAAATTATAGTCACGTGGATTTAAATTCGACACCCTAATTGGAAATTTTAAATAGGATAAATAAATTAAAATACATAAATTCATAAAATTTAAATTATTATTTATATAAATTAATTTATTTATAGAATTTAATTAATATATTAATAATATAGTTAAGATCAAGGCCAATTTAGAAATGTGAAGTTCACCATCAAAGAATATGATGTGAAATATGTGAAATGCATAAAATTTAAATGAATATGGTGTGATAGTGGTAATATTTATGAATTGATGGTGAAATACGTAATTTCGTATAAATTTCATGTCCTGCATGTAAAAATCCCAATATTTTATTTAGAAGATCACAATTTGTTTAAATCAAGATAACATCTTAAAACATACATGGTTTTTCTTTCTCTAATTTTTTGAAAGATTTTTTTTTTGGGAAGATAACTTTTCTTTTTTTATTTTCAAAAAAATTAAAGCACACATTAATTTTTTTAAGTTGTTTCAGCCTTAGAAGAAGAATAATATTATACAACCCAAAAAAAAGAGATAAAAATTTGATTTATATCTATCACCACAATTCTTTCAAAGTAGCCTTTCTCTAATTTAGGGGTTTCCTATGGAGAACAGAGAAAGAAGAATAAACTGTGTAGTTTCAGCAAAAATTAGAAGGGTTACAAGAGAGTTTGGAAGAAGAGAAAAAAAAAATTTAAGATAATAATTTTTCTATTAATATTTTGCTCCGTCATTCCAAAACTACGAGCAACTAACGATCACGATTTAAGCAATACATATATTCATATTTATATAGATAGAGAAGAACATTAATAGAGGAGCTATCGATATTTACCCTATTGTGGCTCATTTATTTTTATGGTAATTACTTATATGCCATACAATTTAGTTTTATTTATGTCATACCTATTTATTCTTAGTTAATTACGTTATGCACATTCAAAATATTATAAAATCTTACATGCACATATTTTAACTTATTTCTATTATAATGAGTAATCATAATTTTTCAATAACCTAACTATAGTTAGATTACAAAAAATCTTAGTCGTTCATCATATTATTTTAAGGATATTTAAATATATTTTGAGTGAAAATCTTAAAACTTTAATGTTTAGTTGGTGGCAAAGGAAGGAGACATCCGCGACGTGAATTAATTTTAGGACAAATCAGCGCTTTAGTGTGGTATTGAGAAAGAGAAAAATATGTATTATTAAGAGTAAATACAATTTTAATGATTTACTAATAGAATATTTTTTTTTCAAATAGATTTTGATTAAGTTTTAACTCAAATATGTGTATGTAAGATTTTCTAATATTTTGAGTGCGCATAGCGTAATTAACTAAGAATGGATGGATTAGGCATAAATAAAACTAAATTGTGTGGCATGTAGGTAATTATCCCTTTATTTTTTTACACTCATTTTATTCATGTTGAAGAAGATTGTATCTCTATTATTTTGACAGCATAAAACAGTGTGTATATTTGACAACCTATTTAATTGCTGACTTTTAATAGAGCTTACGTCTTACTGGTTAACTAGGTGACGGTAAGTGTTGACCTTCAAATTCATTAGTATAGAATAGCTCTAATTTTATCATAAGATGGAGTTTCTCTAAAACATTAACGGAATATGCGAGTTTAGTGAATTAGGGGTAAAAAGAATAAAACGATGACACCAGAATTAATACATACAAACTCGAGATTTGGGAAGAAAACCTCAATATTGAGTTAGGGTGACTAGAAGAGCAACAACATGATGAAAGAATTACAAGCCTTCAAGGTATAAGAATATGAGAGTTATGAGTTCATCGTCATTCTCTCTTTTCAGTCATAAGATTATATCTATGCATAGGCATTAGACATAACTACTTCATGTGGGACGATTCTATATTCCAAATGATGCTCATTCGAGGAGAGTCATGTATTAGCTAGTGAAATTAATGTAGCAATAAATGTAATCGTCAAATCCTATGATTGTGGTGGCATTCATCTATCAAAGATTGAAGGCTTGAAAGTAGAACAAAAGTATAAGGTTATAAAATTTAATTCTATGAGTATATATTATATAATATTTGATTTTAAAATATCTAATAAGTAAATAAATAAGATTTTTTTATTTCATAAATGTAAATTTTTTTTTATTAAAGTTAATTTAATCTAAATGATAATCAGTAGATTAAACTCAAACATACTTTTGTGTTATTTTTAATTTGTCTAATTTTGTGATATTTTTCTTATTAATAAATCTAAAAAAAGTAAAAACTCAAGTTATAAAGAAATACATTAAATTTTCATCATGAAAGAAGCACTTTTAGTAGAAAGATAATAATTAATAATCAAGTTATCAAGAAAAGCAATTAATTTAAGTATCTTGAATCAATTATAGAGAATAATAGTAAAATAAATGATAATATATTAGCAGGATCTAAACAGGATGAATAAAGTGGAGGAGTGCATTTTGCGTATTGTGTGATAGAAAATTTTCATTTAAATTTAAACGTAAATTTTATAAAACATTTGTTAAGCAATAATATTATGTAGTGTTGAATACTGATCTAGAAAGCAGAAATACATAAATAAATTGATTGTCACAGAAATGAGAATGCTAAGGTAGATAAGTGAGCACACACGAAAAAATAAGATTAGAAATATGTATATTAACTCAAATCAACTCGAAATAAATAATTAATATATATTATTATATATTTATAAACTTATAGATATTTATATATATTTTATATGTATTTATAATAAAATTATTTTAAAAGTATAAATATACTTATTTCAAGTCCTTGAATGATTGAGTCAAGCGAGCTGAGCTAGACTCGAAAATTTTAAGTGCGAGCTACGCCAGCTCAAACTCGACGCATTTACATTCCTTGATATCGAATATCTTTGAAAGGCCCATGTAATGGCATAAAGAATTAAAAGAGCTAATTGGGCTGAGCCCATCAAAATTAGTAGCCCAAATAGGCCTACCAATATAAATCAGGCTACAAAATTTCAAAGATTGTAACACGCAGAATTACTATTTATGCATCACCAATAAAAAATACTCTATCAAAAAAATAAAAATAAAATGCATGGGCAAAATATTAATGAACACATCACAGTGCATTAACTCTCGAGATGGCTGAAATTACGATCTTTGGTAATATATTTGACCGTAAAACTATCTACTCTATGACAAAGTGCATGAGATTATGTCCGTCTACAAAGTTATAAAATCTCATAAGTGCATGGGTATGATCTCTTCAAATCTAAATACAAATTCTGTCATATTTTACGTTGTATCGTGTTTGAATATGAAACATGTTTTTATAATTTTTTTTTCAGTTACATAAAGTGAAAGGACTTCATCGAAAATTGATATATATATATAATATCAAATAATTTGACACTCAGGTTCCAGTGAATTGTGATAATGAATTTTAATGCTGATGGTCAGTGCATTAACTCTCGAGATGGCTGAACTGTTATATGCATACAGCCTGAGGATATCTCTGAGCTTCAAATTTAAGCCATTCATGTGGCAAGATGTGATAAAGATGAAACCAAGCAGGAAATCATCTCAAAAACTCGAATTTGAGTTGCGATCATTGAAGGTAGAAAAATTACGGCTTTATGGACTAATCAAAATAATCAAATTTAATCGCATCACTAGTTCAAAAGCTATTCCACTTCCAAGTGAGGTTCCAATTGTCCAATGGACAAGAAGTATTTCTAACTTTTGAGGCCAATTAATTAGGGCTTGAACCTTGCTATTTATTTAATTAAAGGAGGAAGGTAGTGGGCATTTCCTTTTAGTCCCACACCCATAAAGCAATCACTGTGGCATTGCCAATAGGAACCATTTTTTTTTTTTTTTAACTCCAATGCCCATCAACCAAAACCCAAGAATCATCAACCCTTCTTATTGCATGGAATCATTCCCTCCTACTTGTAGACTAATGATCATCACCTGTTTTTTTATCAATAATGTTTAGCTTCGAATCGATGCCTAACTTGCTCCTGCTAGTAAGTACCGTCTTCTAACTCGCCTGTTCATTCAACTCAAAAGTGATATGGCTCAATTTCAAAATATCGAGTTCCAGTGCCATTGTAATTAATATATAGTATTCAATTGGCTCAAAAGTTTAAGTTACTATTGATATATAGATCAAATTATGTTTATCTTAATGTTTTTGACTTTTTCTTTCAAATGTAGTATTACTAGTCTTGAGAAATGTAATTGAAGTAACACGCGTAAAACAACAAGCGGGAACATAAATTCGAGCTATAAGTACATCATGCATGTTAAGCTCTAGTAATTACCAATGAACTTAAAGGCATTGAATTAGTATGTGAAGTAAAGAATAACTTTATAGTCTAATAAAAATAATGAACTATTAAGATTGGCAAAAGATTAGAAGTAATAATTAATCAATCCAATAATCAAAAAGCAATGGATAAAGTGGAACCCCTGAGAACAGAGCCTTGTGTGCTTTCCACATTAGCATGTGTTGGAGGCCATTCCATTGTTCAATAATAAAAAAAATGATCTAATTGGAGCATTTTGGGCCCATCAACACTCTACCTAATGGAGTTCATTATCATGGAATCCACCAATTAACAAGCTTTTAAGTGATAGTTCAATAGTGATGAAATTGCTCTAAGTCTCACTCGAGGAAGAAGGTAGAAGGCATACGTGTTGGAATAATATTTGATGAATTCGAATGAATGTAGGCTCAAGTTGGCCCAGTTGTTAAGTCGAGTAAATATCTTTGGCAAGTACTAATCATGAGAAGTAGGAGTTGGAGTCAAACAAACATCTTCTGCAATGACTGTCAATATTCACATATTTTTTGTGATATTTTTTTGAGATATTTTTATGACTACACTGCTTTAATAATTTTACATTTCCTTAATAATCTAATCATTTCTCATCTTTTTGAGGGACAATCTTTTTGAAGATTCAATACATAAGCCTCCTAAACGGCCAAATATTAATAAGGAATGTATAGAATAATGACCTTCATCCTTGTTTGATTGAATTCTTTAAACACACTCATCGAGTGGATGAAAATTTACATCAACTCTTTGGTGCTCCTGCTAAGCCTATAAATTAATTTTTGTCTTCTTAATTTGTTTAATTTCTATATATTCTTACTACGAGAAAATTGTGTTAATAGAGAAAATAAACTACCCATTATAGTTGTCTGCATAGCAAGGACTCGCACAAGGTCAAATAGAAGAGATGGTTAAATATAAATAATAAATCGAAGAGTTTGTCTCACACATTCAATAGATTTGACTATCTAATAGGGAAACTAGATGTAACATCTCGTGATCTTATTGTAGAGGTATTGTTCACTTTGGCTTTAGGAAAACTACGTAGTTGAGTACTTCCCAGGAGATCACCCATCCAGTGCTACTCTAGCCCAAGCACGTTCAACTATGGAGTTTTCCTCATAGTTTTGCCCCAAAAGGCGCCTCTACTATTTGAGATCACGTTATCTACTTATACAGCTCAGGATCTTCCTCCCTTTCCGATGTGGGACGATTCATTCCTATGACCCTCTCATCACTCATTATTCGGCCTAGAAGCCTGCCAGGAGCTGCACTTTACCTCAATGATTTCTTTCTCTTAGGACATCACCTGGCGATCACTCCCCACCCTCTTCGACCACGGGCGTCACACTAGAATAACTTAATTAATAGCCTGTAGAATAGTTAACAATAGGGGTCATTATCGTATCTATTATTTCACTAATATTGTAAAACACCGGGAGAATAGAAGATAAAAGTGAGGAATCTTTTCTCTAACAACTTGATGTCATTCTCGAAGAACTCTCAGCTCGTGCTTAATTCTCTCTCCCTTTATCCTCGTTAGTCTATCTTCTAGACCATCAATCGAGTTTGATATCGTGGTTTTCTCTCGGATACTCATATTCCACTTAAATTCAAGTCATAATATTTTTTTTTTTTTTCATTTTAAGTTTTTTGTCTTCCCTCTCAGCTGTTAGATCTAGTTGACTATCTTCTGTGGTAATATTGACAAACTAAAATATTTTATCTAAACAATCAGATCATAAGTGTGCCTCTCACCCTTCATAATTATAATAAGTAGATTTGATAATTTAAGTAATTTGAGTCATCTAAAATGAACTCAAAATAATTTGATTTTATATAATTAATACATCATTTAAATCTAATTGTTTTTTGTAAAATAGAATTTGACTCCATATTTACTTTGGCCATGACGGCATCATCAACGCTACTAAGCTTAATTCGTAAAAAAGAAACACAAATGATAGATTTTTTTATATTTTATTTTAATCAATACAAGATCTAGGCCACATCGAAAATAAAAAAAATTCTTTCACATTTTCCTTTTGTTTTTTTTTTAATAGTCATTTCCCTTTTGTTCTCATTTTTATTTGAAGCACAACCTCAAATATTTATATATATATAACACCTTGAATTTTTTTTTTTTTGATATCATAACACCTTGATATTGGAGAAAGAGTCTGTAAAGTATTTTATATTATTTCATCATTAAAGAGCCTGTAAAACATGCTTATATTTCATCAAAAAAAAAAAATTTAACAGGCTCATGTTGGAATAAATTGTATTTTGATCGAAGTTCATCAATCCATCCAAAAAAGGTTAATTTTGATTTTGAATATTATGTTTTTATATTTTTTGAGGTTGTTTATATTATTAATATTTCAGTACTAGTCAAGTCATGGATTAATTAAAGTTAATCCACAACATTCAAACCTCATAATTATATACTTCATATTTTTATTTAAAAATTTGTGAAACTTTTTAAATAAAATTATTTTTATTTTATGAAATTAGTTTTTAATTTAAAATTTATGTATAATATAAAGTTAATATAAAATTTTGATTTTAATGCAAAATTAAAGATAATATTAGACTAATATACAGTGTGAATTTTATAATTAACTTTAATATGGTTTAATAATAACTCGAGTTAACAAATAAATTTATTTTTATTTTTAAATTAGTAAGCACTGACTTCTAGGTCTTTATTTCTTTCGAATCAAAAAAAAAATTCTTCTTTTTTTCACCTAATTTTACATAATATATTTTAAGCAAATGAAATGAATTTAAAATATTTATAGAATTTTGTGGATAACAAAAATAAAATGGTATAATTACTCACATGTCATGCCATTTAATTTTATTTATGCATTACCCATCCATTTTTAATTAATTACGCTATGCACACTCAAAATATTATAAAATCTTACATACACGCACTTGAGTTAAAACTTAATTAAAATCTATTTGAAAAAAAAATTCTGTTAGTAAATCATTAAAATTATATTTTTACTCTTAATGGTACATATTTTTCTCTTCCTCAATACCACACTAAAGCGCTGATTTATCCTAAAATCAATTCACGTCGCGGATGTCTCATTCCTTTGTCGTCATCTAAACATTAAGGTTTTAGGATTTTCATTCAAAATATATTTAAATATCCTTAAAATAATATGATGAACGGCTTAGATTTTTTGTAATCTAATTATAGTTAGGTCATTGAAAAATTATGATTACTTATTATAATAGAAATAAGTTAAAATGCGTGTATGTAAGATTTTATAATATTTTGAGTATGTATAGCGTAATTAATTAAAAATAGATGGGTAAGATATAAATAAAATTAAATGCTGTGACATGTAAGTAATTATTAAAAAAAAAATATAGATTCTATTATAATATTTTTAATGTAGAAAGGTCTCATGAGAGAAAGGCAGAGCTCACGGGGGGTTTGCAGAACGGCTATTTAAATGCGACTATGAGAAACTCTGATTCATAGCGAACATCGTCATCGTCACCCTAGTGATCTTCTTTTGGATCTTCCGTTCGTGCGCATGATGAAGAAGCTCCTCTTTTTTTTCTTCTTACTATATATACAATGAAATTTCTAATATGGTCGCCGGCGGTCTGGCGATAAAGACGGAGCCAGCGGATGTCAAATATACGTCGGAGACTGGGAGGCCCCCACACTAACTTCTCTTTTCTTCGGAAAGGGAAATATACCAAAAAGGGAACTTTTTTTTTCCCGTTGATCGGTTTAAAGAGAATGCTTTTTTAGAGAGAAGCAGGAAAAGGGAGGTCTTCCCCTCGAGTAACCATTATATGGGATAGAAGGGACGCCGCCAATAAGACTCCCTGCGCTTTTGCCCGTCCCCTTCTTCAGCTTCCTCGCTCTCTTTCTCTGCTGAGAAGAGATGCAGATAGAAAACCCATCAGCTTCTTCACGTGCAGAGTCTTTTCCTTGTGGGCTCAGAGTTCTTGTCGTCGATGATGATCTCACCTGGCTGAAAATTCTGGAGAAGATGCTCCGCAAGTGCTCTTATGAAGGTTGTGTGTGATGAACCTAGCTATCTTTGTGATTTTCCTTCTTCTTTCCGTATGGGTTTGCTGTATTTTCGAGAAAGGTGGAAGCTTTCTTCATGCTTGTGTGGTTGTGTAGAAGATGTTTGATCTAATGACTGAGTGAAGGGGCTGCCTTTCACCAGTGTATTGCTTTGTTTTGGTTTATATATTTGCTTTTTGATTGATGTTGTGGGAGAGTATAAGTCACTGTATTCGATATGAGTTTATCTCTTTCGTTTGCTTTTGGAACCTTCAAATCTGCAATGCTGCCAGAGTAGATAGAGCGAGTTTCAATGGATTTATAGCTTGTTGGGTCTCTGAATCGGCTTATTTCATAAGTATCGAAAGTAATTTCCTGTGTTTGACGAGTTAAAACCTGATTTACATGATGTTTCTAAGCATTTTATTTTGCTTTTGTTTGTTTTACAGCTTTGTGAGCTAGAGAAAGTAGCCTCTATTTTCGAAATTGGATCCATCCTTCTCTTTGAAGGCAATAAGGCCATATGACTTGATCATAGTACAAGAATTTTATGCTTGTAGAACGAAATTAACTAAGAAATCTTTGTGGCTATTTCCATATTAGTGATTAGTACGAAGATTAATGTTTTGCAGTTCTGTTTTTTAGCTTCTATTGAATCTTTTTTCCGAAATGGTCAAAAAGGTTTGTTACGATGGCCTGATTTTGTTAATGATTTTCTTGTATATTTGATATTAAATTGTCATAATATATTCTGTTTCAGTATGGGCTTGTCTATGAATTTGGTTAGAATTTACTCGCAAGTTTATAAGTACTAAAAGGTGCAAAATGATGCATATACTACAAATATTGTGGTTGAACAGTTTTACATCTTCAGAAAATTGATGAATATTGAAAAACAAGACATGACGTGCTGTTTCATGAAGGCAATCTGATTTGTCATTTAAGACAGTTGGCAATTTGTTATCATCGAAATCGAACTTAATTTCATTCTGCGATTGCTCCAACTGATGCGGACATTATTTTTTTCATAAAGTATTTGAAAACTATAACGGATCAACTATGTATTCTTAATCTTTCCAAGCTTCTATCAATAGGGAACGTTATAGAATTTGCTTCACTTGTATCCTCGAATTTGTACATAAATGTTTTCATTTTTAAGTGGCAATTAGTTCTTGTATGGTACAGTTACTACAAGTTGCAAAGCCAGAGCTGCCCTTGATCTTCTTCGTGAAAGAAAAGATAAGTTCGACATTGTAATCAGTGATGTCAACATGCCCGACATGGATGGTTTCAAGCTCCTTGAGCATGTTGGACTCGAGATGGATTTGCCTGTCATCAGTAAGTTCTCTTATATCAAAGTTCTTGCTTTGTTTGTAAATGTTGAACCGCAATAGACCAAATTGTGATTCACATCTAATGCTTGTAATGTCCTTTCCATCTGCAGTGATGTCTGTGGATGGCGAAACAAGTCGGGTAATGAAAGGTGTTCAACATGGTGCTTGTGATTACCTTCTTAAACCCATCAGAATGAAAGAGCTGAAAAACATCTGGCAACATGTTTATAGAAAGAGAATACATGAGGTGAAAGATTTGGAGGGTCATGATATCAGTGAAGATATTCATATCTTGAGAAGTGGGTCTGAAATTGTAGATGATAGATTTTTAGTAAGTGCATCTGAATTGAGCTCTCTAAGGAAAAGAAGAGATTTGGAGACCAGAGAATTTAGCGACCAGGAACTGAGTGACACTGCAACTGTGAAGAAAGCTCGAGTTGTGTGGTCTGTCAACCTTCATCAAAAGTTCGTAAATGCCGTAGATCAGATTGGATTTGAGAGTGAGTATTTCCTATCATTTTATTAGTATTTATTTTATGGTTCTTTTTCTTAAAGAGTTCCATATGGAAATCTGAATCTCTATCATGTTCCTCAAATTATATGCTAGCTTCCTTTTATGTTAGAAGGCTTTACAGCTTCTTATATTTATGCAGAAGTTGGTCCAAAGAAAATTCTCGACTTGATGAATGTACCTGGTTTAACACGAGAAAACGTCGCTAGCCACTTACAGGTAATTTTTCCCCAGTCCTTAAGCTTAAGATCGAATTACTATGAAAGTGTAAATGCATGAAGGAATCTTAATGAAAGCCAATATATATATATATATATATTACTTTGCGTGTTGGCTGTGATATCGTCATGTTCCAAAAACTTAATTACCATAGAAGGCTTTTTCATGATAGACAACTTTATATGCAGAAATATCGTCTTTACTTGAGTAGATTGCAGAAGCAGAATGAAGCAAAAGCCGTTGGAGGCGGAAACCGTGACCACTGTAAGGATAGGTCAGGGCACGTTGGTCAACGAAATTTGAATACTTTCATTCAAAACACTGGGGATAACAACAGATATTTTTACAATGATCAGAAGAATCAAGTGCAATGCATGATTCAAGATGTTCGAGAGCCCGAATTGAAAACTCGAGTCTCCTTGCCAGTGACAGATAAGAATGGAGCTGTTAAGTTAGGTGTTCACCATTCAGGCCTGCTAATACCTTTCAAGGGGATGCTGCCGAAGAGCGATGAAAAACTAGCTTATCCCTCAAATAGCACTCAAGTATTGCAGTTCACTCAGTATCCAAAACGTGATCATGAACCCTTCAGCTTGTTGGAAGACTACTCGCATGTTGCACAGTACAAACCTCAGATTGCATTTGAACTCCCACGGAATTGCCCTCCATCTCTTGTCTCCATCATCTGCAACAAAGAGAAAGACAAAGATGGATTGTTTAGTGTCAAATCGCCTATGGTAGATTCTGAAGCATCAAATGCATCTGACTTGATCTTTGTTCAACTCGAGCACGGGGTGGTAAATCCCGAGGAGCTTGGAGGAACATGCAGTAACAACAATGAACCGAGTTCAAAGGAGAAAAACTACGAGCAAACTCATGGCCTTGATTTGATTCTTCCTCGAAATGAAGCAAATTTTGTTGACTTACCCGACGAACTGAATGTATGCTCCCTTCAGAGCCTTGGCTGGCTGGAGAATGTTGGTTTTGATGGCATTACCGATGCTTCGACATTTGCTGAATTTTACGGCAATGGGTATGATGGAATGGAGTTCAATTCTGAGTATTTCTATGACTCATTGGACTACCCATTCATGGATGGGTGCCTTTTTGCTCAATGAATCATCATGTTCTTGGAGGTTTAGCATCAGTTTTAATTCACAGAACTGATAATCTAAGTTTTTCAACCTCTTTTAGGTATGATTTAAACTGATTAATTTTCCGAAAATGTATAAACAAGTTGTGAGGATGCAAGTATTCAATATCCTCTTCTATGTGTTAATTCATGGCATTTATCCTTCAATTGTACATATTGTTTTCCCATTTACAATATGCTAGTTGTTTTCTTGAATCAAGTTTTGTGATCCTAGTTATGAAAAATTGGCCGTTTGTTTGACAGTTAAAAATTAATATAATTTAATTTTAAACAGACATATTACATCACACATAAAATTTAATACACATTATCAAAATAATAACTAAATTATATCACATCTCTCACATATTGCCCTCCATCTCCTGTTTGCACGAGGCAGC
>JAEMOT010001970.1:0-12239 GCA_019297695.1 Apostasia ramifera | reverse complement strand
AATATTTTTTAATAATAAAAAAATAAAAAAGGACCCAGATGATAAATTTTGAAAACCTAGGGAACCCGATGTTATAAATTTAAAATCATGAACTTGTATGATAATAATCTTTAAACTCAAGAACTTAGGTGAAATTACCCTATTATAAAAATAAAAATAATTGTTATTAAAAATACGCTGTTTTCTTTTTTGGGAAAAGGCCACTAACTAATTGGTACTTTTTTAAATTTCTTATTATAAAATTAAAAAATTAATTTAATATTATCACAAAAATTAATTAAATAATAATATTCATTAATTTTTAAAATAAATATAAATAATAATTATTAAATATTATCATAAATAATAACATAAAAGTATTTTTTTAGAAGTAATTAAATAAATTTTAATGAGAAGTGATAGCAGAAAATAAATAACATTAAATTTATCTTATAGAAAATACAGCTATTAAAATTTACATATTAATATTTTTAATAATTTATACTATATATTATAATATAATTATAATTATGTACTTTATCCTATGGCGTTCCTAACTTTCTCCCAGCCAGCGTTAATCCCACATCGCCTGCAAGTCAGGCTGGATCGAAGTGGGTGGGGGACGGAATCCGACCCTGAGAAGGCGAAAAGATCGGCCCAGCAAGAGCGGAAGAGCGCGATTCGCAAATCACCGAAGAGGTCCGCTGCCATCAATCGAGAAACGGAAGAGGTCCGCTGCCGACGAGAGTGCGGGCTTCGTCGACGTCAGCGAGATCTCACCGCCGGTGGCGTTGGAGGTATCGTTTGCTCATGTCCTGACGACCACAGTGGGCATCATTCCGGGTAAATCCTGCGTTGTCCAAATGTAATTTTTTTTGGGACTACTGTGCTAATTAAGCTCGGTACTTCATGGTCAGTTGGAAATTGCTGAAGAGTACGTTTCTTTATTAAGATAGGAAAACCAGGATTTCTCAAAGAGAAAAGATTACTGTCTCATTTGTTGCTAAAACCCTAACGCAATTCTCTGTTCTCTAACCTGTAAATCTGTGACAGAAACTTTGCAGATTTTTCTACTGTTGGATGCTTCCTTGTGGGAATTTGGTACAAAAGATCCCCCAACTCCTGGCACGTAGTACCTTTAGAACTATAGTCCGAGGTATACGAAATAAACGTCTGGAAAGAGAATGATTTTCAGAAAATTAATGTAAACTCTGATGCCATTTCTTGCTTACAGCTGGTTGCTGGTCATCTGTATCTTGTACTAGTATAATGGAAGTTTCCAACCCTCTAATGCAGAACACAGCTAGCATTAACACTGGATGCTCCACAAATGTTTGTGCCACGCCGGATATTGAAAAGAACTATGTGCACCGTGTTTACAATGCAATTGCTCCACACTTTAGCTCTACTAGATTCGCTAAATGGCCGAAAGTTGCAGGTTTTTTGAATTCCCTGCATCCTGGTTCTGTTGTATTAGATGCTGGTTGTGGAAATGGCAAGTATTTGGGGTTCAATTCTAGTTGTTTTTTCATAGGCTGTGATATAAGCCCACCTTTGATTGATATTTGTGGGAGGAAAGGTCATGAAGTTTTGGTTGCTGATGCTGTTAATCTTCCATATAGAACTAATTTTGGTGATGCTGCTATTTCTATTGCTGTTCTTCATCATTTGAGCACAGAAGGTAGGAGGAAAAAGGCTATAGAAGAGCTGGTACGAGTTGTCCGTAGAGGCGGTCTTGTTCTAGTTACCGTATGGGCTGTAGAGCAGGAGGATAGTTCATTGCTGTCAAAGTGGACACCTCTTTCCGAGAAGTACAACGAAGGGTGGGTAACCCCTAGTAGTCCTCGAGTGCGCAGTTCTGCAAATATGAAGCTGGAACAAATTCCAGAGGCAAATGAAGACTTTCGTGCTATTTTAGATACATCAACTGAAATATGTAATCATTTGAATGGTTTTGATGAAATTGAAAGAGATGATACTATGGCGACTTCTGTTTCCAATGCAGTACAGGAAGAATTTCTTTCTTGTACTGATAGAAAGTTTGATTCTCACCAAGAATACTTTGTTCCTTGGCATCTACCATATCACCGTGCTGAAGTTAGTGGTGCATCTGCTTCAGCAGTTGCAAATGGGTTGGCAAAGATTGATGATAAGAAGAAGGCAGTGGTGTATAGCCGATATTATCATGTCTTTGTCGAAGGTGAACTGCAAAGGTGTGTATTTTAGATTAAGAACGCCATCTCACTGATCAGTCATTGTTATCTTTACATCAATTATAGTACAACTTATTTAGCAATATTGCTTTCTGATTGAGGAAAATATTAACAGCTTACACTAATGTTGTTCAAAATATTTATATTTTTATCTGAAAATTAGTTTGTACTTCATGCTTTTAATGAGACTGCATATTCTCACACTTATGGCACAACTTTTCCTTACATTCTTGCAGCTCACTCTCATTTACTGGTCAAGTTACTAAAATGATTTATGAAGTTTAGCACTATAACTCCTTGTTACTTGCATATGGAATTCTCAGGAACATTAATCTTTAATCTTCCATTAAACTCCCTTGTTTCTGTTTATATGTTCAGGTTATTGGTAACTGCTTAATTTTCTAAATAATTTGTCTTCAGACTTAAGCTTTTAACAGTTTGATGTATTTTTACGCAAACAAATATTTACTATGTCATAGAATTTTATTGTCATAGATAAGTTCTACTAGCTGATCCTGTGAAGTGATTCACTTAAATAGCTCCTGTACCTAAAGGCATGCAGCTCAACTATTTGGCTGGAGTCTTAGTCTGACGGAGTATATAATTGTATAGCAAAGAAGCTTAGATTACTTATTGAAGGACTCTTTGGGCTATAACATGAAACTGGAGGCTGAATAATAGTGTTTTGAAGCTTCAAAGAAAATTTAGAGTTGTATTATAGATTAATACCAGCTATATTGGTACGTTGTTGTTGTTATTAATTTATTGATGTTTTATCGACAAGCAATTCTGTCAGTGCATATTTTTTCTTTCTTCAATTGATAGTTGAAAACTAGGTTGCAGAAATCTGGTGAAGTCATGTGGTATGATTGTGGTATTTCTTATTTAAAATATGATGGGGGTATGTGAGCTATCAAGGTGAGTTTAGCAGACTCGTTCGAAATTGTATTGCATTCGGGGCCCCATCCTATCCGAGGGCGAATCCCTGGCATATCACATATGCATGGTCCTCGCCTCATGTGCCATGAGGCGCGCAGGGATTTGCTTTAGGATGATTCTGGGCACCTAACACAATAACACCTCAACTCGTCCAAGAGATGCAATTACTCACCCTTTCGCTAAAAAGGCTTAATAAATTGATCGATACATAGCCTGTGATGCCCGTAGCTGAAGAGGGCGGGGAGTGATCGTTGGGTGATGTCCCAAGAGAAATGAATCACTAAGGCAAAGTGCGGCTCCTGGCGGACTTCTAGGCCAATAAAAAGTGGTGAGAGGTGCACAAAAATGAATCGTTTCATATCAGAAGGGAAGAGAAATCTTGAGTTGTATTAGTAGATAACATGATCTCAAATCATAGAGGTGTTTTTTAGGGGAAAACTGTGATGCTAATGATGGGCAACTCCATAGTTAAGCGTATTTGGGCTGGAGTAGTACTGAGATGGGTGACCTTCTGGAAAATGCTCAAGTCATGCAGTTCTCTAAAATCAAAGCGGACAATACCCCTACATTTAGATCATGGGATGCTATATAGCCTTATGATGGATTTGGGTTTAATCTGTGAATTATTGATAAAAGTTTCAATCCTCCATATAATTCAATGGATTAAGCCTAAATTCATCGTTGGACTATGCATTGATCAATTTATTGCGATTGTGTAGCAGCTTTTATTTATTAGTACTCACGCATTTTGTTTCACCACTTATTTATTGATCTCTTTTTTATTTGTCATATTCTCAGTTTCATAAACTGAATGTCTCTCTTTTCTCTTTTGCAGATTAGCTGCGGGTATAGATAATGCCGAAATTGTTCATCAGTTCTTTGACAAATCTAATTGGTGCATCATTCTTAAGAAGATATGAGTTTTACCTGCTTGGTTTCTACTATTTTGTTCATCTTATTTCTGTTAAATAGAGTAGAACAATTGTGTGATATGCAATGAATATTTTTTTACTTCTAAGCTAATTGATGAAGCCAATTTATTGTTCTTGAACTACACGATTGATTAAAACTTCAACCCTTTTATTTTGCAAACATTGGGATTCGATAGAATTTATTAAAAAAAATAATAATTAAAATATTTATATTGAATTGAAATTTAATTTAAAATATTTTTGAGATTCAACGCACAGATAACACCTCTGAATCTCAAGGTTCAACATATTGTTTACCTTTATTTATAAACTCCATATTTGAGCTAGTTATTTTTTGTTGGTACTAAAATTAAAACCTGGGTTAAGTCTATTGCAATAATATTTTCTATTTCAGGATGGGATTAAATAATTGAGATTAAAATTTGAATTTAATACTGCTTTATGTTTGAATTTTTTTGCTTAAAACTTAGTGGGCTGACAGTTTTTAAAAAAATATGCCCTAAGTGATTATTCTGGGAGGTGAAATTATTATCTAGTTTGATTATATATATATATATATATAGATAATCTTATAAAAATTATAAATTATTATTTTAAAAATATTTAAATTAAAAATATTTAAATAATATAATATAATATAAGATGAATATGTCTCTTAATTTTTAGTCTAATATAATTACAAAATATATTTAAGTTACTTCTCTAGTAGGAATGTCATATAAAAATAAATAAATAAATAAACATTATTATGGAAATTAATGAGAAAGGGAATTCTACTTTCAAGTAGGGGTGAGGAAGATTCGGGTTTGAGCCGAGTCGGGAATGGCTCAAATTCAGCCCATTGTAATTTGATTCAAGTTTGAGCTAGTTCGTTTCAATCGCAAGCTGACTCAAGCCTTAATCAAAGACAATACAAGCTTTTCAATAATTAATTTTTTTTTAAATAATTACTTCAACTAAAAAATAAAATTGGATTAACAAATACTCACGTGACCACTTAAAAAATGTTTCTGGATTTTGTTAAATAGTTTAGATGGCAAATATAAATCACATATTTTTCTGGATTTTGAAAATAATGTTATGTAAAATTTTGAAAATTCATACACGCCCCGCTATATATTCATTACCCATACCCGTCTCATACTCGTTTTCGTCCCGCCCCGCCCCGCTTCTAGTTTTCATAAACCCGTACCACCCCCGCCCCGCCCCATTTCCTCGATAACCAAGATTCGCCTGATTACTACGAACAAAAATGCGTTCATTTTTCTTAACTTTTCGTTTAAAATTTGTGAGTGGTTTTTAATATAAATTTGAATTTTTATTTAGAATATTCTCAAATTCAGTTCGTGGAAAAACTTCGAATACAAATTTACAAAAAGTAAACTTTTCTGGTTATTAGTAATCAAGTTAACTAGTTGTTTAATAGTTATCATTATGCTGTAATTTTTATATCAACAGGTGAGAATGACACAATAGATGGGCAATGTGAGGTATGGTGGAACATGTGGAGGCAAAAGACACTTTCTTTTACAAGACCACATCTCATAGAATTTATGCATTCTACGAACCACATTGAGTGAAATCATTTTCAGATTTAAGTTTATTAAATCGGGTACGGGGCGGGGTGGGTTCAGATGATTCATACCACGGGGCGGGTGTTGCGGGTAAAATTTGAGTACCCATACCCATCCCATTAGGGACGGATCGGGGTAATCGGGTACGGGTACAAATTACCACTCCTATGCACCGTTCGAAATCCAATCAGGACGCCACGTGTAACTGTTAGGATGAGAACCAAGCGAGTGAGTTAAACATCGGATGCGCCATTTTCTGTGTCTGCTAGCCCTTGCCATTAAAGCTTTTGGGCTTCACCTGCAGATCACCTCTAATCAGCCCCTGCGGGGTCTGAGCACACAGCATCCTCTGATTGGACGTGCAGCGCACCCAGGTATTACTGTAAAAAAAATAATAATAATAAAAATAATAAATAAATATTTTTAATTTTTTTTCCTAAAATATAAAATAAAATTAATACTTTTATTCCAAATTATTACATAAGTAAAATAATAAAATAAAATTTATATCAAAAATGTCTTTAAAAATAATTAAAAATTATCTATATATTTATACTTCACATACTCCTCACTTTTATTTATACTTTAATTAATAAAATTAATGTCAACTAACTGCATAATTATTTGAGTAAATAAAATATTTTAATTAGATTGGAAGGGGCCGCGCGAACGCGTACCCCATCTATCACAAATTATGACGTCCACTCTCCCTCTTGGGGAGATGGTAAGCTAGAGCCCCTCCTAGGTGCAATGGAGGTCCCTAACTTAGGTGAGAGGCCACTTTGATCACCCCTACACCCCGTCCAGGTAAGTATGGAGCCCTTTAGCCCATCAACCTCATTTTATAGCCCATCCTTTCATCTCCGTTTAGCTTGCTTACGATGTGGGACTAAATTCTCGCAGGCCTTCCCCGTTGTATCATTTCTATACGGTGATCGCTCTTCTTATTGAATAAATTCAAATAATTAAAAAAGAACGAATTACGAGTTTTTTTATTTTTTTTTATTTTACGTGTTCTAAAGTTAAGAAATGATTGTGGTTAGGATTTAACTTGATTTCAATTATTCACATATTTTTAGAGCGATATTTTTTAGCTTAATTGAAGTAAAAGATAATAATTTTTATTTTAAGATATATATAAAATATGAAATAAAATATTAATTTATATATATAATATAATCCATAAATTTATGTAGGATTTCAAATAATATTAGCTTAATATTGAAGTTTATGTAAAATGTGACTCATTAGGCTTTGTTTGGTTCGAGATAAAATTTTTATCCAACACAAATTTAAACTATAAAAATTAACTTTATTTCACATTCAATATAAATACGAATATTAGAATTTAAAGTATTTCATATTTTACATATTTTCTAATATTAAAATAAATTTCTCCCTCTAAATTTAAAAAATAAAACATTTTTATCTTTTGTCCAAAAAAAATTCGAACCAAATGAGACCATAATATTTGAAAGGCAAGTGTGACTCTCTATTTGCTTTTGTTATTTTTTTTTTTGGCATGCTTGGCATTTGTCAAAAAAAAAAAAAAAACAAAACAAGAGAAATGCTTGGTAGCATTAATAAAGACTTGAAAATTTTAATTCTTATTGGAGCTACGTAAGATTACTTCAAAAACATTTATTATTAAATTTTATTTTTATTTTTTTTAATGTAAGTTTCATGTACATTTAATATAATTGCATAGTACATAAATATGACTGTAATTCTAGAAACATATACACATTGTACATTCATAGTTATCTTTACATATTAACTCGTTGTTTAGTACAAATTAATTTTAAATTAACATGTGATATCACTCAAAAAATTTAACATTAAAATTAACTATATTTTATATCACATATATAATTCAAAATAAAATTTAACTTTATTTTATATCCTACATATATATTAAAATAATAACTAATTTACACCACATCATTCACACGTCTCAATATAATAATTTATTTTATTTTACATTATTTATAATTTTTAATAAAAACAAAATTTCATTCAAATTTAACTTTTTTTTTTATTTTAAAATTAAATTTTATAAACAAATAGGCTCGAAATGAGAAAAATACATGATGACAAGCTAACCTTTGTGATCAAAGCAATTTGTTATGAATAGTTGATAATCAATATCTTTCATAAAAAAAATTAATAATTGCTAAAAAAAAAATTTTAAAAGACAGAAAATCAGGGCAGGTATGGCATCAGTGCATCACTATCCAACTACCCAAATTCTGACATTCATGCTTCATTTGGTTGGTTGGAACTATTTTTTTTACTCAATACAAATTTCAACTATAAAAATTAATTTTATTTCACATTTAATGCAAATACGAATATTAGAATTTAAAGTATTTCACATTTTACACACTTTCTAATATTAAAATAAATTTCTATCTCATTAAACTTAAAAAATAAAATATTTTTTTTTCTCTTGTTCAAAAAAAAAGCTCGAATCAAACGAGGCAGAGAGGACCCCTAAAAGTAACAGATCCATCATAAACGACATTAAGCTATGGGTCATCTCCTTCTCTGACAAATTTCAAATGTATACAATTTCAAATAAAAAAAAAAAAGAAATTTTTTTTTTTTTTGATATTCACAGCAAGAAGATATTTTTGATCTTCCTGAAAAGCATAATTATCTTCATAGCAATATAACAAGTCATAATAAAGCATCCCTATTTATAACACCAACATCAAAAAGAACATAAAAAATGCGAAAAATTAGAAGCCTAAATCTGAACAAAGTTCATCCCATCTAAAGCTTAAATGTTCAGAAGGAATTCATATTATGTCTATATCTACAAAAAGAATAATTTGTCTATCTCTGTATTACAAAAATCTCAAAAAAAAGAGAAAAAGAGTAACAGCATCAATGACAAAAACGAATTCAAAAAACCAAAAAAGAAGTAAGAACAACCAATCTCCCCTGTGTCTCCCTATCCCTCTCTCTCTCTCTCTCAATGTTTTTCTCATTGTAAATGTTTGTATAAGATTGTGATATGAACTAAAATTCTAGGCAAGAACCCCAGCTACCATGGAAGAATACCCGTGTTCGGATCTACAAAGACCTTCAACACCCAATCTCTAAGCCCGGTGTCATTCACCTCGCAGAACCGGGTAGCCCAATCTGATGGTCGCACCGCCTTTGTCCCCAGCCCCGGTGCCCTATCCTTTGATCCCACATTTTCTTCCTCCCGCCAATCTACTACATAGGTAGCCACCCGCCGGAAGAACTTCTCCTTGAACACCTCCCATGCTTGATATTTGTAATGGTTGATCACCATTGTCCTTGCATCCATGTTAACATACTTCATCCCATCCTTGAGATGAAAGTGGTGCACGATGTTGATCAGAGAGGGGTTGAGTGCTTCCGGTCTGATGATCGACTTATGCCGCTCAGGTGGAGCAATCCGGCAAGTGTAACCAGCCGTGACACCCTCGGGTGGTGCCGTCTTCCTTCCTGAGGGCCCAAAACTATGGCAAGCTGTGCGGAGCTCTCCAATCCATGGCATTCTGGAGTAGTTGCTCAATACGTCCTGAAGTTTTATTGTTGCAGAAGGGAAGAAGATGAACTCATCGACGTCGATGAACCCCACCCAGTCGCAGGATGCTCTCGCGCGCATGGCGCAATGGGCGAATCCAGCCTCCTGTGTCTTCACCCAAGGCCACTCAAGGAGGCTGATCTTCACCTTCCAGTTGCTTGAAAGCCATTTCACCACTTGTTCGATATCATCATCACTGTTGTTGTCGTAAATGAACCACCGTTCCACGCCGATGTGGGTGTGGTAGATGATCCACTCACGGAGAAACCTCGCCTGGTTTCGGAGCATGGTGCAAACGCACATTCGATGATCCTTTCGCCGGTGGTTCAGCAGACGGGGAAAGAGGGGATCAGGGCGAGCAATTGAGGGGAGGGGAAAGCTGCCATGGGCCTTAAACCTCACGGAGACTAATGGGGATTTGGAGGTTGGATGATGGACGAGGCGGTGGAGGACGCTGAGAGGGGTGCGGCAACGGAAGATCTCCTGGGCGGCTGAAATGGCTTCGGAGGAGAGGGAATATTTGGGATGGAAGAAGTCCCAGGCGAAGATGCACTCAAAGCTGGAGGGGTTAGAGAGGCGAGCGGGACGAAGGTTGTGACCCTTCGCGAAGACGACAGTGGAGTTGTCCACAGGGTCGAGGACCGCAGCATAAGCAACGATGTCCCAGCGGAGGGGAAGGAGAGGGGGCAGCTGGGGAAGAGACGTTTGGGAGAGGGACATGTTGAAGGCGTCTGTCTTGGGGGGGAGAGGGCAGCGGATGAAGTCGCCGGAAACGGAGGAGGAGACCGGTGGGAGGCTGAGCTGCGACTCGCCGGATGGAGAAAGAAAATAGAGGCAGCGGAGTTTTGGGCCGGCAGCAATGGATTTGGGTTTCAGGAAGAGGAGGACTTCGTCAGGAAAAGAAACTGCCGCCTCGACGACGAAGCCGGCGGGAGAAGAATGAAAAGAAGGTGATCGCCGAAGATTGGGGTAGTCGCCGGAGAAGGCGTTCAGGGTAGGGTTACGCCATGTGGGAAGCAGCACTGGCCGAACGCGGAAGAACACTGTAGAAATTGGGGCAAAAACATTCAGAAAATAAACATCAGGAAAACCTAATTTAATCGATTCATGCGGAAGATCAACAAAAAGATTTTCTAGATCTAAAATCACAAAAACTTCAAATGAAAAATTCTCATAAAAATTCTCATCATCTCACACAGATTTTTGAACCACGGAGCTGCTCCATTCCAATGTTCGGATCTCAAAACAATCACGCTGTAATGAAATTCTAACAATAACAACTAAAAAGAATCCAATAAAAAGCACAATATCTACTTGCTTATTTGATTTGAAAATTCGATCAATCCAAGGGTTTCTGCTTACCTCCGAACAGGCGGAAGGCGGAGAAGGCGACCGCGGAGAGCAGCAAACAACAAAGGAGGAAGAGAGTAAGGTGGAGTGATGGGGCGCTCGGGGATCTAGGGAACTTCCCTCCGCCGTCTCGACGGCGTCGGTCCTTCATATTCGCGTCGTCGGCCCGCCGGCCTCTCATTAACGCCGGCGGAGGAGCACCAGATCCAGATTGAAGATCCGCCGGCGTGCCGAATCCATTATCTTTCCTCGAACTACTATTGCTCAAATTAGAGCTCGCGGATTGGAACCCAGGAGGAGAAAGGGATCGCCGTCGGTCGCCGCCTGCGTGAACGACCTGGCAAAATAATGATCTTGGGTCGACGGCGCGCGGCCCTCTGCGTACACCCGGTGGTTAGAGAGAGGTAGTTTGGGTGCGAGGGTGTGACAAAATGGACGAAAAGAGAAGGTCGCGAATCGCTTTCTAATCGGCCGTAAACGCATAATAACAATATATATTTATATATATATTTATATATTTATATTTTTTTGGGCAAATTATGTCCAAGTTCTTGAGTTTAACACTTAATATCGTGCAGTTCATATTTTTTAAATTATAACATCGAGTTCTTGAGTTTTAATAAATTATCAAATGTGTCTTTTTTATTTTTTTAAAATTACCGTTTTACCTCTGCCACTCTCTCTCCTCCTGATCTAGCAAACGCGTGTTGAACCCCATTGATTTTGATAATCACAATTACTTTAGGTTTAGTACTAATCCTCTTCTAAGTATATTTTTACAGGCTAATCGTCCGTTAGAAGATGGATATTCTCAAGTCCAAGTGAAGCAGAACTCACCATTTGTTTTTCCTTATACTTCATAGGACTTAATGTAAACGCGTTAGTTTGCCAAGAGATTTTACTCGTTTTTACTACTGTTTACTTATTTTTTCCTAGATGTTTTCTCCTTCTTTTCACTTGCATTAGTAGGCTTAGAATGTTAACTTACTTCATTCTTTTTAGTAGCCTAAAAAAAGCTTTCAAACTTCTTACCTTTTAAGCCAAAACTGTGCAACCGGTCAATTTCACCAAATCGACCGGTTGGTTCTGCTGGGCCTGGACAGAACCGCCCAGTCCGCCCAGAATTGCATTTGATCGTTATTACATCATTTTTGGCTGTGCTAAAAGGCTTTACCTGATATTCTTAAAGCTTTGTGATGAATCATTTTTCTCTATTTATGAAAACACAAAGCTCTTATTTTTTCTCCTATTTTGTCTTTTTCAAAAGGAGAAATATTGAGTTGATGTTCTCCAAACTCATATCTTTTTATTCAGAATTTTTGTACTTTTGCTGAGATATGGTGGTCCTTTTTAGCATGTTTTAAGGGCACAATAATCCTACTTGGCATCCCTTCTTTTGTCCTCATCCTAAGCAAGCATGCTTTAGTATTTTTATAATGTTTCTCACTCCAACATTATTGGTTTTGCTGCCACATTTTCTGGAAACATATTTCCAGAAAATCTGGAACTTTATCTCATGGTTCTTGAGCCCGAAAAAGTCCAAAATGCCCTCCTCTTGTCTTCCTCTAGCGCTGGTTACCGGACCGGACCGGACCGGTTCCGGTCCGGTTCCACCGGTTCCAGGTCATGTTGGACCTGGAACCGGTCCGGTCCGGTTCCAACCGGTTCCGGATCCGGTCCGGAACCGGTT
>JAEMOT010001969.1:43478-101177 GCA_019297695.1 Apostasia ramifera | reverse complement strand
ACCAAATATTAATTTTAGATTAAAATACATTAATATAGCAAACATTAGGTATGTAATCAGAGTATTATGTTAAAAAACCTTCATATAGATAAGATTAAAGTCAAATCGCATATATTCTCTTCAAATACAATAAAAACTAATTGAATACCCACACAATTGCTTGTATTCAGTTAGAATAACTTATTATGCAATGAATCCTACTCTAAATGCTTGTACTCCACTTGAATTCAATGTAATTCAAAGAATAGCTGCCAAAAAATTACTATTCAACTTAAATTCATTGACATGTCATAAATCAGATCCTAAAAGAGCCTATTCTTTTAAAAGTGATCGATATACTAACAAAAAGATGTATAATTATAGGTATTACGTTAAAAAGCAATCAAATGTCCCTAATAGATCGTCACATCATTTTTCGACTGAAAATACATCAATATAGCAAACATTAGGTGTGTAATCAGAGTATTTTGTTAAAAAACTTTCATATAAACAAGATTAAAGTCATATTGCGTACATTCTCTTCAACTGCAATAAAAACAAATTGAATACTTACACAATTACTTGTATTCAGTTAAAATAATTTATTATGCAATGAATCGTACTCTAAATGCATGTACTCCTCTTGAATTCAACGAAATGCATTGAATACTTGCAAAAATATCACTATTCAACTCAAATTCATTGATACATCATAAATCAGACCCTAAAAGAGCCTATTCTCTTAAAATGATTGATATACTGACAAATAGATGTGTAATTATAGGTATTACATTAAAACCCAATCCAATGTCCCTAATAGATCGTCAAATATCAATTTTCGATTGAAATACATCAATATAGCAAATATTAGGAGTGTAATCAGAGAATTTTGTTAAAAAACCTTCATATAGACAAGATTAAAGTCATATTGCGTACATTCTCTTCAAATACAATAAAAACTAATTGAAGACTCACACAATTGCTTATTTTCAGTTAAAATAACTTATTATGCAATGAATCGTACTCTAAATGCATGTACTCCTCTTGAATTCAGCGTAATGCAATGAATAACTGAAAAAATATCATTATTCAACTCAAATTCATTGATATGTCATAAATCAGACCCTTAAAGAGCCTATTCTCTTAACATGATTGATATACTAACAAATAGATGTGTAATTATAGGTATTACATTAAAACTCAATCCAATGTTACTAATAGATTGCCAACTATCAATTTTCGATTGAAATACATCAATATAGCAAATATTAGGAGTATAATCAGAGTATTATGATAAAAAACCTTCATACAGACAAGATTAAAGTCAAATTGCATATATTCTCTTCAAATATAATAAAAACTAATTAAAAAACCACACAATTATTTTCAGTTAGAATAACTTATTATGCAATGAATCCTACTCTAAATGCTTGTACTCCACTTGAATTCAATGTAATTCAAAGAATAGCTTCCAAAAAATCACTATTCAACTCAAATTCGTGGACATATCATAAATCAGATCTTAAAAGAGCCTATTCTTTTAAAAGTGATCGATATACGGACAAATAGATGTGTATTTATTGGTATTACATTAAAACACAATTAAATGTCCCTAATAAATCGCCAAATATCAATTTGCGATTGAAATGCATCAATATAGCAAATATTAGGTGTGTAATCAGAGTATTATGGTAAAAAAAAACCTTCATATAGACAAGATTAAAGTCAAATTGTATATATTCTCTTCAATTATAATAAAAACTAATTGAATACTCACACAATTGCTTGTATTCAGTTAAAATAACTTATTATGCAGTAAATCGTACTCTAAATGCTTGTACGCCACTTGAATTCAACGTAATGCAATGAATACCAGTAAAAAATATTACTATTCAACTCAAATTCATCGATATGTCAAACATCAGACACCAAAAGAGTCTATTCTCTTAAAATAATTGATATACTAACAAATAGTTGTGTAATTATAGGTATTACATTGAAACCCAATCCAATGTCCCTAATAGATCTCCAAATATCAATTTTTGATTGAAATACATCATTAATATAGCAAAAAATTATGTGTGTAATCAGAGTATTATGTTAAAAAACCTTCATATACACAAGATTAAAGTCAAATTGTATACATTCTCTTCAAATACAAGAAAAAACTAAATGAATACTCACACAATTACTTCTATTCAGTTAAAATAACTTATTATGCAATGAATCGTACTCTAAATGCTTATACTCCACTTGAATTCAACGTAATGCGATGAATAGCTGCAAAAACTTTACTATTCAACTCAAAGCCGTTGATATGTCAAAAATCAGACCCTCATATTCTCCTAATATTGATCGATATACTGATAAATAGATGTGTAATTAGGTGTTATATTAAAACGCAATCAAATGTCCCAAATAGATCGCCAAATATCAATTTTTGATTGATATACGTTAATATAGCAAACATTAAGTGTGTAATCAGTGTATTATGTTAAAAAACCTTTATACAGACAAGATTAAAGTCAAATTGCATAAACGCTATTCAAATACAACAAAAACTAATTGAATAGTCACACAATTGCTTGTATTCAATTAAAATAACTTATTATACAATAAATCGTACTCTAAATGCTTGTACTCCACTTGAATTCAACGTAATTCAATGAATAGCTGCAAAAATATCACAATTCAACTCAAATTCATTCATATGTCATAAATCAAACCCTAAAAGAGCCTATTCTCTCAAAATTGATCGATATACTGATAAATAGATGTGTAATTATAGGTGTTACATTAAAACGCAATCAAATGTCCTTAATAGATCGCCAAATATTAATTTTAGATTGAAATACATCAATAGAGCAAATATTAAATATGTAATCAGAGTATTATATTAAAAACCTTCATATAGACAAGATTAAAGTCAAATTGCATATATTCTCTTCAAATACAATAAAAACTTGACATTTGGTTGCGTTTACATGTAATACCTATAATTACACCTCTATTTGTCAGTATATCGATCAATTTTAAGAGAATAAGTTTTTTTAGGGTCTGATTTATGACATATCAATGAATTTGAGTTGAATAGTGATGTTTTTACAGCTATTCATTGCATTACGTAGAATTCAAGTGAAGTACAAGCATTTAGAGTACGATTCAATATATAATATGTTATTTTAATTAAATACAAGCGATTGTGTGAGTATTCAATTTGTTTTTATTATATTTGAAGAGAATGTATGCAATTTGATTTCAATCTTATCTATATGAAGGTTTTTTAACATAATACTTTGATTACACACCTAATATTTGCTATATTGATGTATTTCAATCGAAAATTAATATTTGGTAATCTATTAGGGACATTTGATTGTGTTTTAATGTAATACCTATAATTACACATCTATTTGTCAGTATATCGATTAATTTTAAGAGAATAGGCTCTTTTAGGGTCTGATTTATGACATATCAATGAATTTGAGTTGAATAGTGATATTTTTGCAGCTATTCATTGCATTACGTTGAATTCAAGTGGAGTACATGCATTTAGAGTTCGATTCATTGCATAATAAGTTATTTTAACAGAATACAAGCAATTGTGTGAGTATTCTAATGTTTTTATTGTATTTGAAAAAAATATATGCAATTTGACTTTAATCTTGTCTATATGAAGGTTTTTTAACAGAAGACTCTGATTACACACCTAATGTTTGCTATATTGATGTATTAAAAAAAATTATGGTGATATAACAAATGTAAATTATGTAACTGCGAGAATTTGGTTGAAACATATTGAAATGTGATATAACAGTGTCTAAATATTAATATTGTTTTAAAGTAAAATGAGAAAACTATTGTATTATTGCGTAATTGCTAAAAGTTAGTTTAAATGACTTGATATATAATGAAACTGTCGCTAAATACTTTTAAGTTAAATAAATCTTTATAGGCATTATTAAGTTAAAATACTTTAATATATTACTAAACAGTTATATAATTGCTGATATTAAGGCAAACTATACTAATTTGCTTCGAAAATGTCTTTATACATGTGTATTCTTTTTAAATATATCTAGTTGACTAATATAAGTTATGTTATTATGAGAACTATATCGAGTTACCATTATATGCAGTGAATCGATATCTGAAAGCTAGTATATTGTTCAAATGCTTTGAAAAAACATCAAATGGGCTTACAATTGTTAGTATTGTGTTAAACCACTGTCATATGCAACAAGCGAGACTTTAAAAGTATATATTTAGATTAAATTCAATAGTACTGAATAATGGTATAGATGTTATTATTTAATAGACATCTTTAAAGACTAATTTATTACATAATAATGGATTTGAACTGAATAATGACATCTATACTATTATTTATCACTCTACTAATAATTTTAATCTAAATATATGCTTTTAGAGTCACACTTGTTGTGTAATATAATATTTTAACAGAATACTAATAATTATGCCCATTCGATATTTTTTCAATGCATTTGAACAAGATACTAGCATTCAGACATCGATTCACTATGTATAATGGTATTTTCGTATAATTATCGTAATTACACAACTTTATATTAGTCAAATAGATATATTTAGCCTGAATACACGTGTATAGAGACTTATTTAATTTATGTCAAGTTATTTTATCTTAGTACAAATATTTATACAACTATTTGAAAGTATATCATTGTATTTTCATCAGTAAATGCTTTCAAAAACTAATTTGTTTCGTGTTAACGTATTTGAACTGAACAGTTATTATTATACAATTAGTCATTAGTGTATTGATGTATTTAGGTTAAAAACACATATTTAGAGGCTAATTCGGTGCATATCAAATTATTTTATCAGAATTCTGTTAATTACGTAGCTACTCAATGACTTACCAATATATTTGAATATAATCCTTGCATTAAAGAGTCGATGTTTTACATACTAAGGTATTATAAGTTAATACTCAGAATTTCATAATGTATATCTGTTATATCAAATTATGAAAACCGAATAGACGTGTTTTGAGATTTATTTAGTGCATATCAAAATATTTTGTCTTAATATCAGTAGTATTTCAAAGTATTTCAACTTAATAGATGTCTATAGAGAGTTATTTATTTCATATCAATATTTTAAATCGAAGAGTAAAAATTATACAATTATTCAATGTTATATCGACAAATTTAAGCATAATACATGTATTTAGAGATGTTTTCATTATATATCAAGTTATTTAAACTAAATTCTAGCAATCACTCAATAATTCAATGATTTTTTTATTTTATTTTAAGATAATATTAATATTTAGACACTGTTCATTACATGTCAAGGCGTTCCAACTAAATTTTCATAGTTACACAACTTATATTTGTTATGTCACAGTAATTTAATAGAATACTCTTATTTAGCAATTGATTTGATATATATTGAGGCATTTTAACTTAATAATAGTCTTTATGCCTATAGTTGGTAATATATTAATGTATTTAGTATTAACAGATACTCTGGGAGATAAATAATTTGATTAGGGGATGTTTAGTTAAGAAAAAATAATTATGCAACATTCGTAGTTCACTTTACTCCATTTTTAAGAAGAAAGAAGGAATAAAACTTTTAAAAAGACAAGGAGGTGAAGGCTCAAGTGCCCCTGGCATGCTTCATTCTAAAGTAAATACAAATGTATCACAATGTTTTTAGAAGATAGAAAAAAGGGTTGAAATATTATAAAAAAATTATCATTTAATTTGAATTTGAATAGGAAAATAATTAAGTTTAGCAAAACACAAAAATATTTTAGCATAGTTGTTGGAGGGAGGAAGACAACTTGTAAATGTTAAAATAGTTCATAAAAGATTCAAATCATTCAATAGATGTCTTTACTAGAAGATAAAATAATTAAAGAGAGAGTTCGAGAACTTTTCATGATAACCAAGTACAATGTCTTCAATAATTATTAGTGGATTGGAGACAAAGTGAGAGAAGAAATGTGATGTGAAGTGATAAGAAGGATAGACACTTTACTTTATACTATCAGAGAGTTAGAAATGCTAAAGTTCATGGTTGGTTACCTTGCCACCCTAAGTCATTACTTTTACCATCAGAAGTTTAATCGAGATTAATCTCAAGCCATCTAGATGCCTTCGTTGAGCCTATGCGGTATTACATGTCTAAACACTTGACAGTTGAATACCCCTTCTAGGTGAATTAAGATTAATTTTGATGACTCTTTTAAAGATAATGGAATTGCGATTGTTGGTTTTCTCCTTAAGGATCGTGAAAGTAGAGTCATACACGCAAGAGGAAGAAGAATACCCACCTATTCGATAGTCGTGATAACACAACTTGTAGCAAAACAGTAATTAAAAACTACCATGAAGTTTGCTGACCAGTCTCTTTTGCTTGGCTTGAGGAGAATTCCTTCGAAATATTTTAGGCAATGCAAGTGAAACTGAGCAGAAAAATCTCAAATGACCAAAAATTCTAGAAATTCAAATATTGTACGATATTTCCAGGACATGGGTATCATTTACATTAATACTCAATTGATATCATGTATTTATTTTTGGTGCATTGCTTATGTAAATAAAAACCTTAATAGTGTTAGATGTGAAATATTTTCAAATTTGAAAATATCTTTAGCATAGATATTTATACACATAAATGTTGAATTATGTTCAAAAATAAAATAATTTCATTATAAATTCTATATTTAGAAAATATCATAATATACATTATATGAACAATTAATCTATGAATAATACATATAAATTTGATTATTATAGCATTGCTTAGTAATAAATGTATTTATAATATATTTTGAGTACTAAATATTTATATTAGTTTTTTGAGTTAATTCATATGAAAATAAAATGATCATTTTAAACAGTTCAAAATTCAATCATGCTTGACAGTTTGCTTGATAAAGAAATTGATTATTGTTACTGAACATGCTTGAATTGATCAGTAATATAAATATTTTAATTTGAAAAGATAGATTAATGCATCAATATCATTCTTTTGTACTTATATGTATTATAATAATTTAAATCTATTATATAACTTCGGGAATCTTTTCCATGCGAATATTTCGTGAATCTTGATGATTTATTTACATTGTATTGACTTACATTTTCAAGTCCTTTGAAACTCAATGTTAGGGAGTTTGATGGCAAACTTCTCACTATATCTACCAATTTTTATGTAGTAAGCAACTTAGCACAACCATTTAACCTTCTGTAAAAATTCTAATATATTTTATTTTAAATGTTTCGGCCCTTTTTTTCTTTCCAGATTGTAAACATAATTTTTGTAGATTGGCCTATTGGTTTTGGATTCTCTTACTCGAAAATGCTAGTGATTATTTTACAGCCGATATTGTTGCTACCAAGTTAATACACGAATTTCTCAAAAAAGGTGAGGTGCACATTGCCACTCTAATAATGAAAATATGTTATTTATCCTTTAACTCTTTTAGAACTTATTAATATATTACACAAAACCCAGTATTTATTTTTGAAGATCTATCAAGAATTAAATAATGTTTTACTTTTGTACTTTAAATAGATTATTTAAAGCCAAACTTGAATATTGACCGATTAAAAAAATCTATAAGAAATATGGCTTCGAAGAGCCAAAGAAGTGAATATCTATTCCACGATTTACTTTAAAACTATAGATCGATTATACTCCTTAAAATAAGGATGAGATTTAAGAAAAAGCTTGAAGAACTAAAAATACATGATAGAGATGATAAAATTCGAAAGAGATACAAGCTGCTATGAGAAGCTAAAGCAATGCAATACCAAGCTCTTGACGTAAGATTTATCTAAGGATGTTTAATCTAATCAAACTCGAGCTATATCATGAGCATCGTTGAAAATCAAGAAGTTTACATAATATGAGTAATTTTATTTGAGTATTGGATTGGCATAGACAAATGATAGGTTCAAGTATTAAATATTAAATACATTTGCTTTATGGGTAGACTTATAATTATGATAAAAAATAATATTTATTAACAATCATGTTAATTTACATTTCATGTGAATTTTACATCAAGTAATTTTGTAAACATAAAATTAAGCTAACAAACTTGAGTACTCTGTGAATTACCCCTACTAAGTCATACATACATACATACATAAATAAATATATATATATATATATATAACATAATATAATATTGTATCAGTAATGTGGAATGATTTTTATTTATTGAAAGAATTAAGAAATGACTGAATATTTAGATTCTCTTTTATTAATTTTTATGACTAATTTTAGTGTGTTGACATACGCATGTGAAGTAAAAGTAAACATGAAAAAAAATTGATGAACAAAAAATATATATTTTTTATAATACGAATTATATGGAATATGATATAATTTTTTTTATTGTACAGAAAATGGGATCTGCTAATTTACAAGATGGCATTTTTGTTTAATGATTGCTAAGAAATGTAAGCCCTGAGATTTGATTTAATAAGAGGATAAAAAAATGATTTGATTAAATTTTTTAGTTAATTTTAAAAATATGTATAATATAAAATAAAGTGAATTAATTATATTAAATATAAAATAAAATTAATTAATTTATTAAGAATTATTTTAAATATAAAATAAAGTAATTACTTAATTTTAAATTTTATATAAAATATGATATAAAATAATTTTTAAAATAAGTTTAAAATTTTAATTATAGTTAAAAAATTTAGCCATTTACGGTCTATAAGAATTAAAAAAAAATTGTAAGCCCTGAACCGTCAAAGCAAAAAAGTTTCTGACCGTTGGATGTCAGACAAACGGACAACTCCCATCAACGGCAGCCAGGGCATCCACGTCATAACGTTATCTTCTCATCCCCGTCCCTCTTTAAACCCACCATCGCCGAAACCCTGCGCGCTCGAGCTCAAGGGTACAGGGTACTGCTCATGGCTCCCCTCCCTTTCCCCGCTCCGCCGCCCGCCGAATCTCCTCAAGATGCTCTCCTCTCCTCCGCATTCGGCTTCCACTCGAGGCCTCCTCTTCCCGATCCCTTCTCCGCCGCTGCCGCCGCAGCAGATCGCCTTCTCCGATCCTTCGCCTCCGCGGTTGGCGACATGCCCCTTCTTGGACCGCTTTTCTCAGTCTCCTCTGACATCCGCACCTTCCTCTCCCAGGCAATCTACGGTGAAATCCTTCTCGTTTGGCTCGGATGGCATTTGATTTTTCCTTTTTTCGATTCTTCTGCTAGGCTTGTTGCCGAAACCCTAGTGGGCATCGCAGCGCAAAATCGGTTCATAACTTTGCCGCAATTCTGCCGGGTGACTCGGTGGCGGGAATAGTGGTGGCGAACGGCATTACGAGCTTCTTGAACATCTATAATAGTCTTCTGATTGTTAGACTTGTTCTTACTTGGTTCCCTAACTCCCCTCCGGCCATCGTCAGCCCTCTGAGGTACACATATTATCCCCAATTTTTAGAATTATCCGTTTTCTTCAACTTTCTCTGTTTTCCCATAAGGGTTTGAACCTACACAACAGAGAAAAAAAAGGATTTTTACTTGTTTAACACTAACAAAATTATTATTGACCAATACACACAACACTAAAGCTGTCACACCCCAATTTATTATAGTCTTCTATGACTAACACAACACGGACTAAACAACAATAAATCAGGATCATGACGTTGTGATAAAGAGAACAACCAGAGCTAGCTAAAAATAATAGAAATAATGAAAAAAATTAAACATCAAATATCTAAGACAAAATTCTATAGCTCTCTACTATAAGTTGATATACTATCATCTAAGTTAATATTGAAAATAAATAATAAATCTCATCATACCAGCTACATCATTCAAATGTTCATGATTTAAGAGCAAACTAAATAAAAGATAATATTCTAGCTTGTTCTATGATTTCTCTTCATCACGAACTCCTTTTTCTTGTGCATCATTTTGTCTTGCAGTACCTGTCATAAAAATGGCATCAGTCCTAAACAACATGGACTGAGAAGCCGAACTTCGCCTACCAGTCAAAATAAAATAAGTCAAACAAGTATATGATCATAATTTTTTTATGTCAAACGTTTCTATATATAATTAATTACATCATAATAATATAATCAGATAATACAAAAATTTACGAACATGTATCAAGGTACAAAAATAAATAATAATGCACATTTTTAAATTATTTGTTATCATTTCATTAAGGGACCTGAAATGCTCATAATGTCACTTCCACTTCCACTTTCACTTTCTTTATTACCTCGTGGCATTATCACCTCATGGATTTTATATCGCCTTGTTGAATTTATCAAATCAAAGTTACTGTCACCTCAAGATCATTGACAATCAAATCATAGCTTGAGCAGGCACGAGTGACTATCATGAGATTTTCAATATTTTAATTCAGTTATTGCACCAATAATTTCACAACCGTTATTTCACTTAAAAAAATACAATTATCATCATTACAAATAGAATTATCAATTTTCACCTTTAAGTTATCATTGGCATTTATGTTAATTGTAATCACCTCTAGGTAAAACAAGTTTAATCATTGCATCATAGTAATCGCAGTAAAATAAATCAATTACCTCTTTTAATCATTCACTTTAGTTTCTATATTAATATTTAATATTACAACTTGTTTTCCTAATAACAAATTATAATGTATATAAATATATATATTTATAATCACTATTCCATAATTTAAAGGTACGCAGATTCTTTTATTTGTTTCATAATTCAAAGGCACAGAGAGGGTGAATTGTATTCTTTTATTTGTGCAATATCATACATCGAAAAATTTATTTTTAAATATCTAAATATTAAGAATTATTATTAACTTGCAGAATAATATTACAAGTTTAAATACATTTTATCAAAATAATCTTAAGTTGAATCATTTCATACAGAAATCATGAATTAAACTACTATTTATAAAAATTTATTTATTATTATACCAAAATAAGAGTACAATCATGAATGTCGATTCATAAAGGGAGTGAAATATTGAGTAGAGAAAAATTCATGAATTCTTTAGCCAATTCTACCCAAGCATGTAATTAATCCATATAACTTAAATTATGCTATTTTATTATAATTTCGAGCTTAAAAATGATAAGCCTCATTGCACTCCTACCTCTTATTCACCATGGCGAAATCTCCGTTAAATTTTCTTAGAATCCTCGCCGAAATTCTCCAATTCTCCCCTCCTTAGGCTTCGAAGCGGTCTATCTTCACGTTGTAGATGATTCGAGATGAATACGGAAGAGGATTTTGCAAAATCGCCTTGGTTTCTTTTCCTTCTCTTCCTTTTCTTCTCTCACCCTATTTTCTTCTCTCTCTTGTTAGGGCCGGCGTGTTCATACGGGAGAAAAGAAATGATAAAAATGTTTCTTCCCTTAAATCTCTTCGTATTTTAGGCTCCAAATTAATTAATTAATTAATCAAGTAAAGACTTAATTATCACTTCGTCATTATTAGACTCTAGATTATTCTAACAGCTATTTAGTCAAATCTCCTAAAGAATATGGATGAAAATTTATAATAATTAATTTAAATTAACTTCTCTTTATACTTATTTGGATTTCAAATAAATTATAAATTGATCATTATCCAAAATTAATTAAATATAACAAATTATAACAAATAAAATTTAAATTTTTATTATTAAATAAATGAATAAATACCTGAGCGTTACAGTTCTCTCCTCCTTATAAAGAATTTCGTCATCGAAAGTTAAAAAAAAAAGTTCTTGATGTAATTTTATCATATTAGTTTCAATCTCCCAAGTAGCTTCTCATTCAGTCTGATTACTCCAAAGTACTCTGATCATAGGAATCTCTTTATTCCTCAGTCTTTTCACATCCTTAGCTAAGATTTTTATTGGTTTCTCCTTATAGCTTAAATCAGCTCTTAATTCTAGCACACTTGGTTCAAAGTGAATTACCTTAGTTGGATCAGAAACATACTTTCTTAACATAGACACATAAAACATATCATGTATCTCAGACATTTGAGATAGTAAAGCTAGTTGATAAGCGACCACTTCGATTTTCTCAACTATCTCGAATGGTCCCACATAGCGTGGATTCAGCTTGCTTTCTTTACCAAATCTAGCAATACTTCTCATTGGGCTAACCTTCAAAAATACCTGATCACCTACTTGAAATAACTTTTTTATGATATAAGTCATAGTACTTCTTTTGCCTGTCTTGAGCTGATAATAATTTTTCTCTGATCTTCTTTATCTTTTCAGTTGTCTCATCAATTAACTGAGGCCCCAGTAAAGCTCGTTCACTGCCTTCATACAAATATAATGGTGACTGATATCTCCTGCCATACAATATCTCATAAAGTGCCATGTCAATGCTAGCTTGATAGCTGTTGTTGTCGGCAAACTCGATCAAGACTTATGACTTTCCCAATTCCTACCAAAATCTAGCACACAAAGATGTAATAAATCCTTTAACGTCTGTATAGTTCTCTCCATTTGTCCATCTGTTTGTGGATGAAAAGTTGTGCTAAACTTCAGATTTGTGCCAAATATTTTATGCAATTTCTTCCAAAAATGAGATATAAATTTTGGATCTTTATCTGAAATAATAGTTGTAGGCACACCATGAAGTCTCACTATCTAGTTAACATACATCTTTGCTAACTTATCTGCAGAATTTGTAGTCTTCATAGGTACAAAGTGAGTAAATTTTGTTAATCAATCTACTATTACCCATATAACATCATCTAGGCAAACCCACAACAAAGTCCATTGCCATTTTTTCTCATTTCCAAGTAGGAATCGGTAGGGGTTATAGTAGTCCACTTGGTTGCTGGTGCTCACTTTTCACTTATTGGTATGGTACACACCTTTTAATCACTTCAACCACATCTTTCTTTAATTCAGGTCACCACACCATTTATTTCAGATCATGATACATCTTTGTTTCACCTGAATGATAGTATACTTCGAACTATGAGCTTCTTGCAATATCGCTTGCCGAAGTTCCCTTATTTTTGATATACAAATCCTATTTTGAAATTTTAGAACACCAGATCATCAAACCTAAAATCAGATTGCGAGTCTTTATCTTCTCAATAATCTTCTTATAATCAAAATTTTCTTTCTACCCATCTATCACTTGTTGAAGCCAATCGGGTCTCACCACTAACTGATTCAAGTACGGTATTCCTTTTTTTTTAACTCTCGTTAAAGACAGTGTCTTCATATGAAATATCACTTGCAGATCAACTTGATCAAGAGTTATTCTATTGAAATTAGTTTTTCTACTCAATGCATCCGCTACAACATTCGCATTACCAGGTTAATAAATAATTTGCAATTCATAATCTTTGATCAGTTCTAACCGCCATCTTTGTCTCAAGTTTAACTCTTTCTGAGTAAAGATATATTTCAAACTCTGATAATTAGTGTACACTTCTTATTTTGTACCATAGAGATAATGTCATCATATCTTTAAAGCAAACACTGTCGCCGCAAGCTCCAAGTCATGAACTGGATAATTCTTCTTATGAGGCCGTAACTGACGAGATGCATAAGCAATCACCTTACCATGCTGCATAAGTACACAACCTAATCCCTAAAATGAAGCATCACTGTACACTTGAAATCACTCACTTCCTTTTGGGAGTGCTAATACTGGTGCTGTCACCAAATAATTATTCAGTCTTTAAAAATTGTTGTCACACTCATCACTCTATTCAAATTTAACTACCTTCTGAGTTAGTCTGGTTAAAGGCAAATCTATCTGAGAAAAGTCTTTTACAAACTTGCGATAATAACCAGCTAAACTTAGAAAACTTTCACTTCTGAGACACTAGTTGGATGTGGCCAATCCATTACTGCTGAAATCTTTTGTCAATCCACTGATATCCTTTTTGCAGTAACCGTGTGTCCCGAGAAAGCAACACTTGACAACCAAAAGCCACACTTGGAGAATTTTGCATATAGCTAATTCTCTCTTAACTTTTGAAGTACCAAGTGAATGATTTGCGTGCTCATCACTATTCTTTGAGTAAATCAGTATGTCATTTATAACTACAATGACATATTGATCCAAATATGACTGAAAAATTCGATTCATCAAATCCATAAATGCAGCTGGGGCATTCGTCAGGCCAAAAGGCATCACCAGATACTTGTAATGCCCATACCTGATCCTGAATGTTGTTTTCGGGATATCCTCATTCTTGATCTTCTGTTGATAATAGCCACTCCGAAGATCTATCTTCGAAAATACTGAAGCTCCATGCAATTGATCAAATAAATCATCAATACGAGGTAACAGGTACTTGTTTTTAATAGTAACTCTATTCAGCTTCATATAATCGATGCACATTCACAATGTGCCATTTTTTTTTTTACGAACAGCACTGGTGCTCCTTATAGAGATACACTAGGGAGAATATATCCCTTATCTAATAGTTCTTGCAGTTGAGTTTTCAACTCTTACAATTCTGTGATAGCCATTCGATAAGGTGTCTTAGATATTGGCTTTGTCCCAAATATCAAATTGATCACAAACTTTCTCCCTATCTAGGGGTAATCCTGACAAATCTTCTAGAAATACATCAGGATACTTGTTTACTATTGGGACATTTTGCAGCTCAATTGCTTTATCTTTAATACTAATTGCCATAACTAAGTAAGCTACACAACCCTTTTCATCAATCGATGTCCTTATATAACTGATATTAGTGGTACTTTCTTTCTTTTGCCAAATACTACCAAGTCCTGAGATTCTACGCTTCGAATCTTGATCTTTTCTTCTCGGCTATCAATAACTACTAAATATTTAGATTGCCAACTCATGCCTAAAATCACATCAAACTCAAATATTGGTACTACCACTAACTTGGAGTCAAACTCCTGATCTTTAATTTTTATCTTTTTTTACAAATAATTTCACCTCTAATGTTGCACCAGTTGGCAACGTAATAGAAAGCGACTCATTTAACATATGAGTCTCCAGTGATAGTCTTCACACCAGGTCATTGGAGATGAAAGAATGAGAAGCGTCTGAAATCTGAATCAAATAATACATTCACAGGCGTATTATATAATAAGAATGTACCTGTGATGATGTCGGGAGAATTCAGGGCTTCTTGCTGAGTAAGAGCATAAATACGCGGCTGTGTCTGCCTTCCTCTCCCTCTTGATGGTGCTGTAGGTCCACACCCTTGACTGGATCTCGCTAATGTGCCGCCACTATGTCCTACAAGTGTAGAAGCTATGGATGTAGAAATACCTGCTCCTCCCCTAGTGGATCCCTTTGTACATGATCTAACAAAGTAGTCTTGCTCCCGACAAGTAAAGCGCATCTTTTCGTCAGCTCTACATATGCCACAATGCCACATACCACATTATTGGCACTTTTGCTTGTTATTTCTCAAACTACCATTTGCCTCCTTGAAATAGGAGCCCCTACCAGAATTTGTCTTCTTTGAAGATGACCCACCATATTGCTTCGACCTCATTCCTTTCCTTTTGTTAGCTGCTGCATCCCTCCTTGCTTGCATAGTCTGCTCATTTTGCTCCACCAGAGTTGTTTCCACTAAAGCACTATAGTATTTTAGCTGCTGAGGGATAACTAATGTGCATATGCTGTCATGCAACCCATGCAAAAATAAATCACATTTGTCCTCTTCAGTGGACACTAACTGAGGCACATATCTAGAAAGAGCAGCAAGCTTTGTTTCATACTCTGACACTGACATTCCTCGCTGCAGAAGGCAAGATAACTCATTTTTTATTTTCTTTCTAGCTGAAACAGAACATACTTATGTCTAAAGACTACAAGAAATTTTTCGCAAGTAATAGCTTCTACTGTCTTGTCACTTAGATGAACTCTACGATAATTTATCTACCAGTCATCTGCTGCACCATCCAATACAGATGCAGCCATAGACACCTTCCGTGACGCCTGGGTGATATACTAAGTGAAAGGAATTTCTGAAGTAAAGTGCGGCTACTGGCAAACTTTTAGGCCGAATAATGAGTGGTGAGAGAGGCACATGAATGAATCGTCCCACATCTGAAAGGGTGGATTCTGTAGATAATGTGATCTCAAATAGTAGCCAAAGAGGACAATACCTCTACATTTAGATTATGGGATGCTATAATTTCCATCAAAATATTTTTAATTTTTTTTTTGAAAAACCTCTAACATACACACATTCCTCCATCCTATCCAAGGTTTAGAGTTCATCACTGCCCAATGCTTCTCTATATCTGACTCTCAACCCTCACACCGGATGCTTTCGAACACCTTTTCTATTTTTCCTAACCAGTTCTCAGCAACCATGGGATCAATAGAGCATTTAAAGTGTTAAGGGCGTATTTTCTGAAATAGTTTCACCACACGATTCATATGTGGCTTTTTTTTAGCAGGCTACTCCACTTGATGAGCTACAGGGGGTGGCAAGCCTATCCACAAGAGTAGTTAGCACCTGAGTCAGCTTTTCAGTAGTGCTAGCAAACAATCCCTCTTCTAAGGCTCATTCTGTGAGTTAGGATTGCTCTCTACAGACTGCGCCTAAGATGTTACCTGATTTCTGAAAATAAGTGTTGTTAAAATTATAAACAATGTGTAAATGAATCTCAATCCTATTATTTTACCCACACTTACAGGTAAAGTTTCCTAAGGTTCTTTAACTTAGGCTCTGATATCATCTTGTCACACCGCAATTTATTATATTTTTCTTTGACTAAGACAATATGGACTAAACCACAACAAATCAGGATTGTGATGTTGTAATAAAGAGAACAACTAATGTTAGTTAGAAATAATAGAAATAATAAAAAAAATAAACATCAAATATCTAAGACCAAACTCCATAGCTCTCTACCATAAGTAGAGATATTATCATTTAAGTCAACATTGAAAATAAATAATAAATTTCATCATATCAGCTACATAATTGAAATGTTCATGATTTAAAAGCAAACTAAATAAAAGATAATATCCTAGCTCATTCTATAATTTTTCTCTATCACAAACTCTATTCCCTTATATATCACTTTGTTCTGCAATACTTGTCATAAAATTGGCATCAGTCCTAAACAACATGGACTGAAAAGGCGAACTCCGCCTACCAGTTAAAATAAAATAAGTCAAACAAGCATACGATCATAATTTTTTTATATCAAGTATTATTATACATAATTAATTACATCACAATGATACAATCAGATAATACAAAAATTTACGAACATGTATCAAGGTACTTAAAAAAATATAATTATTATCGTTATAAATAGAATTGTCAATTTTCACCTTTAAGTTATCATTGGCATTTATGTAAATTGTAATCACCTCTAGGTTATCATTGCATCATAGTAATCACAGCAAAATAAATCAATTATCTCTTTTAATCATTCACTTTATTTTCTGTATTATTAATATTTAATATTACAACTTATTTTCCTAATAATAGATTATAATATATATAAATATATATATATATTTATACCCACTATTCCATAAGTTAAAGGCACGCAGATACTTTTATTTGTTTCATACTTCAAAGGCACCGAGAGGGTGAATTGTATTCTTTTATTTGTGCAATATCATACATCAAAAAATTTATTTTTAAATCTCTAAATATCAAGAATTATTATTAACTTGCAGAATAATATTATAAGTTTAATTACATTTTATCAAAATAATCTTAAGTTGAATCATTTCATACAAAAATCACGAATTAAACTGCTGTTTATAAAAAATTATTTATTATTACACCAAAATAAGAGTACAATCATGAATGTCGATTCATAAAGGGAGTGAAATATGGAGTAGAGAAAAATTCATGAATTCTTTAGCCAATTCTACCCAAGCATGTAATTAATCCATATAACTTAAATTATGCTATTTTATTATAATTTCGAGCTTAAAAATGATAAGCCTCATTGCACGCTGATGCGGGACGGAAAAAGATGCCAATAATATTTTATATTTATATTCAGCAAAATTGATTAGCAAATTATTTTAATTAAGAGAAAAATATTTTCTAGATAAATTATATGATAAATAAGATTTTGAATCCTGTAAATTTAGATATTTTAAAATTAAAATTAAACTGGATCGTATGATAAATAAGAATTTATCAATTTAGATTAAGTCGTCAATTTAAATTCAATAAATCAGATCCGAGGTTCTGGAATTTAGGACAGACGTCTCACAGTTAAATCCAACAGTAATTGACACACACAGAAATATCGGGTCACACAATTAGAGCTAAAAAAATAATTCAAGTCAAGCGAATAATTTGTGTTGAAATCAAATAATCAGCTTAGTGGGTTTCGGGAAAGAATTTACCAGCGATTTGAATCAGAGAAAAGTCACTGATCGAGGGAAACGCATGAACAACGCGTNGGGCGGCGAGAGGCGTAGCCGGCGGGCGGGCGGTGAGAGGCGTAGCCGGCGGTGGAATGTGGCGACCGAAGGAGCGACGGAGTCGCCGATGCTCCGCGGGCCGACTGAAGGACGGAAATGCGAGCGACGTGGGCGAAGCAGCAGGCGGGTGATCGCAGGTTCCCGAGTCGGCAGAGAAAACAGAGATGAATTTTAGGGTGGGAAAATTACATCAAGGGACTTGGACTTTGGTTGAGCTGAAGGAAGGAAAGATTTTTTTTTTTTTTGAAAAATGGATAACTAGGCTAATTTGAGGATTCTCACTAAAGGCTAACCTTAACCTTTCCTTTACCGAAATATCGACCCCTTAACCCGGATCTAGGCTCTGAGAAAATTCAAACACAATTTTATTCATCAAACGCTCTATCTTTTACAATGCAAGGCGACCTCTTTATATAGAGAGATCCCATGTAGAAATTTGAAAATACAATATTAAATGCAGACAAGATGAATACGGAAGAGAATTTTGCAAAATTGTCTTGGTTTCTTTTCCTTCTCTTCCTCTCCTTCTCTCGCCCGATTTTCTTTTCTCTCTCTCTTGTTAGGGCCGGCGAGTTCACACGGGAGAAAAGAAACGATAAAAATGTTTCTTCCCTTATATCTTTCCGTATTTTAGGCTCCAAATTAACTAATTAATTAAAAACTTAATTACCCCTTCTTCATTATTAGATTTTAGATTATTCTAATGGTTATTTAGTCAAATCTCTTAAGGGATAAGGATGAAAATTTATAATAATTAATTTAAATTAATTTCTCTTTGATACTTATTCGGATTTTAATAAATATAAATTAATCATTATTCAAAATTAATTAAATATAATAAATTATAACAAATAAAATTCAAATTTTTATTATTAAATAAATGAATAAATACCTGAACATTACTAAAGCTCTATTTCGTAATAAACTAAATTTTTTTGCTAATTTTAGTTATAACTAAAATTTAAATTTATTTTATATATTATTCTATACAAATTTCAGCATTAAATAATTACTTTATTTTATAGCTATATAATTTTCAATAAATCAATCAAATTTATTTTATATTCAACATAATTTTTAATATAATTAATTTACTTTATTTCATATTATATATTTTTTTGAAAATAGTCAAAAAAAAAATCAACCAAAATATTTTTTTATCCTATTGCTAAACAAGACCTAAAATTTACAAAAAACATTGCATTTTTCTGCAAATGTTAACTGTTATTAATTTTCTTTTATTGATAATTTATTTATGCTATGTAGTTAAAACTTAAAACAAAAGGCTGATATTTGATCAACTTTGTTATATAAGAATGAATATTGGGTAGTTGAATAATAGATATTTAGCTAAGATGTGAATGCTCAGATAGATGAGTTTTTGCTCTAATCTAAGTAGCATTAAATTTTATTGTATTAAGAAAAGGTTCATGTGATACCTATAGAAGATTAGATGAGTTGGTACATTTATGTCCACTGTTAACCTGTGTAAGTTTCACGCAAATTTGATGATATTCTAGTCACGGTGTCAACGGGGATGAAGGGGAAGACTGAATAACTTGAGATATGATTATTATATATGATGTTAAGTCGTTTGCGCTTGTATGTAGTATTGTTGTTTACTCGAAGGATTTAAATGTATGTACGAAATATTCTCTTTTCTATTGTTACGAGATTATCCCCTTTTCTCTACAAGTTTCTGATGAATAATTTGGGCATTTGCTTATTTTCAGCACCCTCTGTGATCCATATCTGAACATATTTCGTGGGCTGATTCCTCCCATTGGTGGAACACTTGATCTCTCTCCTATTTTGGCTTTCATGGTCTTAAACGTCTTCAACAGCACTGCTGCTGCTCTTCCTGCTGAGCTTTCATCTCAACCCTCTGCTTCCCCTCTTCCCTTCCATCAAAATCTCACCTCTGCGCAAGAGAAGTGGATGAGAAGGACATATAACAAGAGAAAACAAAGCATTTGATGGGTGAGAAGCTTCCTATGATCTAAATTTCTTCTTATTATCTGTGAAAAGTCATTATTGTGTAGGACTGACAATTATCTTTGAAATTTGAAACTCATTCAGTAATTACGTGAATTTACTTGATTGATTTAATGGATTGAAACAAGCTTAGTTTGCATTTTGATTTCAGTTCAATTAGTTTGAACTCAACTCGATACAATTGAAGTGATTACGTTTCAACTTCTGAAATTTTGATGTTTTTGCTCGAGTTTAAATCAACGGAATTATAATTGAATTCATTTTAACTATTGGTTGTAGTTGTTTTTTGAACTCGTCTTTAATTGACTTGTATTGAAAATACATGTTATTGGATTTATCTAAGGAATATTAATTCAATCCATTTTTTATTTTTATTTTACATTACATACCATGCTATTTATGTGTAATACTAAACATAAGCTACATTTCATGGTGTTGAAGGTTATATGCTCTAATAAATAATCAAAAAGTTCTAGATATAAACTTTGATTATTGCTTTTATCTATAAATGAATGCATTGTTTGATGGTTAATGATACTCATTGTCGGGTGATGTCTTAAGAGAAAGAAATTACTGAGATAAAGTGCGGCTCTTGGTAAACTTTTAGGTCGAATAATGAGTGGTGAGAGTGAGAGGGGCACAGGAATGAATTGTCTCGCATCGAAAAGAGAGAAATCATGAGTTGTATAAGTAGATAACGTGATCTTAAATTGTAGAGACGCCTTTTGGGGCAAAATCGTGAGGCTAATGATGAAAAACTCTATAGTTAAGCGTGTTTGGGCTGAAGTAATACTAGAATGGGTGACCTTCTGCTCCGTAGTTTAGCGTGTTTAGCACTAGGATAGGTGACCTCTTAGGAAACACTCAAGTCACGCGCTTTTTCTAAAGCCAAAGCGGACAATACCACTACAATGGGATCACGCTGGCGGGTTCGGGCGGGATTTGCTCGTTGTGCGCCACCTGCCCCCCTTCACCGTCGGTCCCCCTGGATTCGTTAGCTTCAGGAGGGACAGATTCAGCCTCATGCTTGTGCTATTCTCCTTTTGCGGTGGGCTATGGCCCAAACCCAAAAATGGGCTTCCATAAAATCTGAACGTAGGTTGGCCTTCATCTTACATGGGCTTTTCAGATTGGGCCATGGTTGATGGGGTATACTTCCTCTTCCCAGGAATCATTGAAATCCTCACTACGGTTGGGCTGCCTTTTACGTAGGCTTTTAAGATTGGGCCTTTTTTGATGGGCTACTACTCCGCACTTCATTTGAATCCTTGATTGGGCCTTTGTGGCCCTCACCTAATGGGCCTCTCCCGTGTAGGTTGCTTTATATCTTCCATCCATAGAATGGGCCCATCCTTTCTTGTTTGGGCCCCCTCTTTCTCATCTTAATGGGCCTCTCTTTTGGGCGTATTCTGTATGGCTAGTCGTAAGCCTACATTATTTTAATTTACCTTAACTTGTTTTGGGCTGAGGCCCAGCTATAAGTCTCCTTTGACTTGCTGTGGGCTTAGGCCCAGTTTTTCCTCATCTTGGACTGGGCTGTATTCTGCATGGGCCTTTTCAGCTGGGCCATGCTGGATGGGCTCTACTTCTGGGCTCTATTTGGACCAGCCCCCTCATGAATGGGCTTTGGACCCATAGTTTCCACATGGGTTTTACATTATGGGTTGGGCCTTGGGTCTCAGTTCTCCTTCCCAAGTTTTGGGCATCTGTTTACTGTGGATTGGGCCTCTTCAGCTGGGCCATGCTTTGAATTATATTATGTTTGGGCATTCTAGTGGGCCTTTTTTTCTTGGGTTGTTTGACCTGGGCTGGGCTCTATTATATCCTCACTACCTGGGCCTTTGAAGGCATTATCATACATTGGGCCATGCTTTTTCGCTTGGACCTACAAATTCTTTGGGCTGAAAATTTTGGACTTGTTTCACATTGGGCCTTGGGCCTAAATCTATATCTTGTAATGGCATGCTTAGATTATTATGTACTTTTCATGTATTGGGCATTTGCCAAGTAGTTTGCCTCGTTGGCGGGTTAGGGCCTGATGAATAATATCTCCCTCTTATTATATTAAAAAAAAAAAATACAAGAAATGCAACACATTATTATAATATTTACTAATTTTATGCACATACAAAAATTTCTGTGTTTCATAAAAAATAATATTATATTTGTGTTATAAAATATAAACAATTGATCACTATTATTTAAATGTAAAAAAATTATTTAAAATGCTCCTTTTTCATTTATTATTTATGTTTGATTTTTTTGTAAGAATGGTAAATTACTTTTGGACTTATGTAATTATGTTATAGTACAAACTTGTTCAAAAATACTAAAATAGGACGAGCCTTTTATTAAGATTCCTATAATTAATCATACAAATTATTTTGAGTCTTTTTCTTTTTCTTTAAAATCAGGACCAAAATAGTACTAATTTAAATAATAATAATAATAATAAATAAATTTTTTAAATTATTTTACATAATTTTTAATATAAAAAATATTATTTTAATTCACAAACTTAATAATTTTTAATAAAAATATCTACTTTATTTCATATATTATACTAAAATATTCAAATCGAGTATTTTAATTTAAAATATGAAATAAAGCTAATATTTTTATTGAAAATTATTAAGTATGTGAAGTAAAATAATATTTTTTTATATTATAATTTGTGTAGAATAATTAAAAAAATTTATTTATTATTATAATTATCTTTCTTAAATTAGCACTATTTTGCTCTTGATTTTAGTCCTTGCGCTAAACAGGACCTTTGTCTCTCTTACCTTCTCTCTCCATCTCCTATTTATTTAATAAAACATGAAAAATTAATGTGAATTTAGAAGTTGCGCAAATTAGTTCTGTAATAACCAGCTTTAATGAACTAATATATTGTATCATGACCTACAGTTATGATAATTTTTGTAACATATATTACAGCCAAGAATATTTATAAAAAGTTATCATTATTATGTGCTATAATACAATATATTGCATATTTAAACTTATCTATTACTTTGATAACATATTTATAATATAAAATTTATTTTATAGTTTGCATTATTCAAAGCTTTCTATGGAGTCTTACCCTTAAACTAATAATTCAAAATCAGCTTGAAATTAACATATAATTAAATTTTAAAAAAATTAAGTTAATGTCAAATTAACTCAAAAATAAAGTTAGTTTTGAGTTACTCAGTGTCATCTTGAAGAGAAAACAAACTAATAAGATATCTAATGAAAAAAATATGGGATAATTACCTACATGCCACACAATTTAGTTTTATTTATGTCTTACCCATCCATTCTTAGTTAATTACGCTATGCACACTCAAAACATTATAAAATCTTACATACACGCATTTTAACTTATTTCTATTATAATGAGTAATCATAATTTTTCAATAATCTATCTATAATTAAATTAAAAAAAATTTGAGCCGTTCATCATATTATTTTAAGGATATTTAAATATATTTTGAGTGAAAATCCTAATACCTTAATGTTTAGGTGGCGGCAAAGGAAGAAGACATCCGTGACGTGAATTAATTTTAGGACAAATCAGCGCTTTAGTGTGGTATTGAGGAAGAGAAAAATATATACCATTAAAAGTAAAAATATAATTTTAATGATTTACTAACAAATTTTTTTTTTTCAAATAGATTTTGATTAAGTTTTAACTCAAATGTGTGTATGTAAGATTTTGTAATGTTTTAAGTATGCATAGTGTAATTAATTAAAAATGGATGGATAAGACGTAAATAAAATTAAATTGTGTCGCATGTACGTAATTATCCCAAAAAATATTTATTTGATTTAAATATAATTTAGTTTTTTTTAATGACGGTTCAAAATAAAAGTAATTTAATTCTTAATTTACTGCATTTTTATTTAAAATATTTTGAAATATATTATAAAAACTTTTAAATGTAAAATATTATCGTAATTAACATACAGAAATTAGTATATAAATACGCACATCATATTTAAATGAATTTATATATTAACCTTTAATATATAAAATATATTTAATGAATATTTTAATTAAAAAACAATTTATAATCGGCCATGATTTAAAGTAAAATTTAAAAATTAAATTTCAAATTATGCCCAACTCACTCAATCAACTGCACTACCGATTTTATGTTAATGACATTGGTTATTTTGTTTAGAACAATTCATTACATTGCAAGCTTAAAAAAATAATTATCTATATTTTACAATAAATTTTCCATTTTTATATTAATTACTAATATTTAAGAAACTATATATATTTATCATAATAAAAATTATATAAAAATTACTTTTATACCACTGATGTGGGGTGTAATATTTCGTGATCCAAATGTATAAGTATTATTTGCTTTGAAAAACTACGTAACTTGAGCACTTTCTAAGAGATTACCCATCTCAATGCTATTCTGGCCCAAGCACGCTTAACTACAGAGTTTTGCATCATTAGTCTTATGATTTTGCCTTTTGGATTTTACCCAAAAAGACGTCTCTGCTATTTTAGATCACGTTATATACATATTACCCATCTCAATGCTACTCTAGCTTCCATCTAGTTTGTCCTCGAACCACACATATTGTAGGAGGTACAGATCCACCAGCTTCCGTCTGGTTCGTTCTCAAACCAAATCATACTACGGGATGTACAGGCCCACCAGCTTCCGTCTAGTTCATCCTCGAACTATATCGTACTGTGGGAGGTCAACTCTGATAGGCTTTGGCTTTAGAAAAACTACGTGATTTGAGCACTTCCCAGGAAGTCACCGATCCCAATGCTACTTCGGCCCAAGCATGCTTAACTCCGGAGTTTTCCACTATTAGTTTAAGGTCTCTACTATTTTAGATTATATTATCTATTTATACAGTTCATGATCAGACCCTTTTCGATGTGGGTAGATTCATTCTTGTGTCCCTCTCACGACTTATTATTTGGCATAGAAGCCTGTCAAGAGTTGTACTTTACACCAGTGATTCTTTCTCTTGGGACATTACCCGGCGAATACTCCTCACCCTCATCAGCCATGGGAGTCACATGGGGTATCAAGTATATTATTTTTTAATTTATGATACATATTATAATAAATAATCTACTTATATAGCTTAGGATCTCCCTCCCTTTTCGATATTCAATGATTCATTCTTATGCCCCTCTTACAATCTTTTATCCGCTTAGAAGCCTGCAAGGAGCTGCATTTTATCTTAGTGATGTGACCTCTTAGAAAGTCTTCAAGTCACGCAGTTTTCTAAAATTAAAGCGGACAATACATCTTCATTTAGATCACAGAATTCTACACACTAGAATTGCAAGCTCTAATACACTTCTAAATGGGTTGAAGAATTTTAAATTTGCTCATAATAATAACCTTGCTAATTCTCTAGAGAGGATCAGTTGCGGTGAAGGAGGATTTCTTAGAAAAGGGCATAAGAGTAAAGCTATCTTGGCTGCAATAAGTGTTGGCGTTAACACGTGGTTTCAGCGCTGCATCACAACCATATATGTGGCTCCCAGGTGACATTAATTTCTTATTTAAATGCTTTTATTCTCGCAGGTCTCAAATCTCGATCAAACCTCGGCTACGCGGGTCCAGTCAAACATCGTCCACAACGATCCAGAATCATCCCTAGCAACATCAATGACGATATTTCTCAGCTGCACCTGTCGCAGTCGGCGTGGTCTGACCGCGTCGTTTCCAATACAAAACGCTTTTTCTAGACACGCAAATCAAACACTCGCGTGCTCCAGTTCTAACAGATCCCTAGAAGCAGTACAAAGATCAAAAAGTCTAGCTCTCCTTCTGCTGCTACTAGCTCCCCCAATGGCCGATAACGGCATAGGCTTAGCGTTTGTTTACTCCTTTCCCTTCAGGAAAAACAGGACGGAGCTGTGCTGTCTGTTACCTATAAAAACCCTTAAACAAGCTCGGATCAAAAACACATCTGGAAGAGCAGAATCCCTCTTCTATCAGCTTTGTAAACAAGAGCTTGAGATAAAAGAAAGCTCTCTCTCTCTTTCTCTCTCTTTCTTTTGTTAGCTCATTGTACTGGTCTTTTCGACCATCCTCTTTTTTTCTCTAGTAAAATCAGTTCTCACTGACCGCTCGGTGGACGTAGGGAATTTCTTTCTTGAACCACCTTAAACACCTGCGTGCTATTCTGAATGCATATTATTCTCATCTAAGCCTCAGTCAACAGGCTTAACTCACTGCGAGCAGCTATCTCTCGGAACTCTCCATTCTCCTCTCTTCTGGGACCCCCTATTTCCCACGTCAACAGTTGGATCTACTTCTTTGATCACAATATCATTGGCATCTGTTGCTTTATGCTTGGTATTAATTCAAAAGAAGAATAAACATACTGCTAACCAAAAAAATCCTCTTAGTTGGTACCCTTTACACCTTTATGAGATAATAGATAGCACAACAAACACTTGATTAGTGTAATCACTTTTCACTTGCTTGTAGTCTAATGAGTAATAATAGAATAGGTAAAAAGTTTGATATTGAAGAAATCTGAGCTGTAACAACTAATTTTGATAAGTCTTTAGTTATTGAAAGTGAGGCATTTGGCAAGGTCTACAAAGGTGAGATAGGGGAAGAAAGCTTGATAGCAATCAAGATGGCGAACTCGCTATCAAATCAGAGTCTCCTTCGTATAGCTAAGGTTAAAGATAAACCCTTTTCAAATACTACTAAAGATGCCGCATCAGCTCAAAAGCAACTGCTTGTTTTATTTTAAAGATAGGTCTCAACAATCTACTTATAATTATATTTTAATTTATATATTTTTTTAAAATTCTTTGCTTATGACCTATTAAAGTTTGATAAAGATATTTTTTATTAAAAGTTGTGAATATTATAAAATAAAGTTAGTTATTATATTAGGATATATGAAATATGTCATATAAGTTAGTTATTATTTTAGTACATATTAAGATGCGAAATAAAGATAGTTTTTTATTTAAATTAAATGTATGATGTAAAAAATAATTAATTTTTAATATTAAATTTTATATGCGATATGATATGCTTATTTCATATTAAATATAGTGATTTTTATTTCATATAATATTTATGAAGCACAAGAAATATTTCATAAAAACATAAAAAATGAAATACTTAGGTAACAACATTTTTTAAACTTCATATATATATATATATATATATATATCACATTTGCATATATATTATATAAAATTTTAAGGGGGCATTTGGTTCACTGTTATCTTGGTGTTATGTTATGTAATTTAGATGTCATCTTTTGACTAATAATTTTATAACTTATAGAAGATTATTTATAAATGTCATTAAACCAAATAATTATTTTTTCTAGATAACATAATATAATGCTAAAATAACATTGAACCAAATGCTCCCTAAATATAATATTTTTATTTAAATACATATTATTTCATAATTTGTTTTTTTTTTTAAAATGATAATATTTTTAAACATTTTAGCATGCCGCTAATTATCTTTATATATATATATGTATGTCACGATTATTCTTAATACGTCAAAATACTCTTATTTAATCATTAATTTTCAAAGTATGTCACAATCATTTTTAGTTTCGCCTGACTCATGCAAGCCTGTTGGATTGAGTCATCTGCCACCGCCATGGCGGCCGGCTGCATCCGAGGCCACTCTGTGCCCGAGGTCTCGCACGCGTCCACGAGCAACTGCGGTGGCGACCACCCGTGTGGGAGGCGCGCGTGTGACTTCCTAAGAGATGGTCACTTGCGCTGCCTCGCGCGTGGCCGCGAGTAGCTGTGAGGGCCGCTACGTGTTGGTGAGGTTGCGGGCGTCTCGTGCATGTAAGGCCACTCATGCGGCCGCCAGCGCACGAGGCCTTGCGCACGAGGCCTTGCGCACAGGCGCCAACATCCTGCGAGCGAGGTTGCGCAACTAGGCCTGGTGGCCTGTAGTCAAAGCTGCGCGCACAAAGCACCGCCACAATGACGACGGTGTAAATGTATACGAGTAAAATGGTAAATTTAAAAAATATTTATTTTAAAATTTTTGAATAAATTAATGATATTTTAGATAGAAAGCATTACGTTGAATATGATTTAAATTTTTTTAAATATTATAAAGACTTTAGATAATTGTATAATAATTATTGTGAAATTATATGAGATGTTTTAATATCCATGAACATTTGTGATAAGGTAGTTAAATTTGGAGAGACTAACTGAAATTACTCCTAAGAAAATAATGCTAATAACCGACCAGGAAGCCTCCGTGTCGTGCTCTCATTGGGTTTCATACCCAATGATTCTTCCTGAATCCTGACCCTGAGGCCCTTGACAGCATTGCAAGTTGGGTGGGGAGTGGGGACCACCCAGCCTGATAGTATGGCCAGTTTTGGAGTTTGATCTATGGCGCAGGATAGTCACAACATGGCCCTCGGCGCACGTTAGCAACAGCGCAGCTGGAGCAAAGTAAATCGCCGCCCTTCTGCATCATCTTTTATTCTTTTTTTTAACTTTCCCTCCCATCTCCCCCGCTCTTCGACTGCTCCATTCTCCCCCCCAACGGTTTCGCACCCGATTCCATGCCGCTGGGCAACAGAGGTGAGTCCTCGAAACCCTAGTTCGTTCAGCGAGGAGCGTTATCCTCTCGATCTAAGTCGTCATTACCCTTTCGATTTCTTCCATTTTGGTGGAACTTTCGCTGTTTTTCTACTGGGCCCTGGCAGATTCTTGGGATTTATTTCTCGTCTGTTTGGCTCGCACGCTCTTGTTGACTAAGGTTTGTCGCTGAGCAAGTAACGGTTGCAGGTGTTTTCGGGATTCTCTTGTTCCTTTTAGCGGTATAAAGTGCGTATGGTTTCGGTAACTTGCGTGGTCCGTATTCGTGGGTTGTTTGTTCTACATTTCTTACCGGCTAGCGTTTTGATCGAGCTGCGCTTTCTCTCGTTTTCTTTTATTTACTGCTGGTTGTCAACCTAGCTGATCGTTCAAGTATGTTGGTATGGCGATAGGGCGGTATTTTGATGTGCATGCTAGCTAGGGTTTGGTGATTTATTTCCTTCGTTTTTTGAGATTCGTGAAACATTACCTGCTTCAAGGCGACTGGTTTCTTTTCTGCTTAGTGGCGATACGAGCCTCATCTCGCTGGCATTATTACCAGAAATAGGCTTACGACGGGAACTGTTCATAGAACCTTTCCGTCTATCATTAATTTAGTACCGTGTCAGATGATAATTCATTTTACTTTACCTTTTACGTGCGGTGTATCTGGTGTGAAATGTTTTGGAAAGTTGAATGCAAGCGTTTAGAATACTAAGATATTCTTGCAGAGTACTTACATTTGGTTTTTTTTTTTAACTTTGAATAGTGTTACTGATGAAATAGAAGATGGGTGAGACATAAGAACCACCATCAGCTGTAATGATGCGTCCAGCTCTTGCTCCTAAAGCTCTGATACATCAGAAGTTTGGTAGCCAAGCGCAATACAGAATTGAAGAAGTGTTGCAGCATGCTGAGAATAGTTGCCCTGGTCTGGCCATTGCACAGCAGCCAAGGAGCCTGTATAAATGTTACCTGGACCTTCCGGAACTGTCTGTTTCATCAGATCCATTCCCAAGAAAGAAGGACGCTGAACATGCTGCTTCAAAAATTGCTATGGAAATGGTCTACTTTTAATCACCTTGCATTCTGTTTCCACCTGCTTTACTATTCATTTTGCTGGCTTGTTCAGTAAAATAGTGTCATGAGTATCAATCAGAGAAGTGGTTCGTTAATTTTGCTATGTGGTTATGCAATTAGTTTTGAGGAAAGTTTGGAACATTGAATTGTTTATCTCTTCATGCTTGGATTGAGAGGTTTAAGCTCATATTGTGGAGCAACAGAAGATGTAGCTAATGACATACTACTAGGAAATCCCTTTCAAATGGAACACGTGAAAGCATTATGGGAGTGTGGCTATGAGTTCTTGACAGTATTGTTTTACTTGCTACTTACACTGATGTAATAAACATTGAAGTTTGACTACATAATTCAAGAATGAGTTTTGTGGACTTTGTTGTCATTAGGAGCTCATCGTGTGGACTCATAGAAGGAATTTTTTGATATTACTGGTTTACTGGTAGGTTATCTTGTATAGTGTTGTATGTAGGAAATACAAGAAGGTAGTTATGGAAAGAAGCGCACATTCATTTTCATCAAACATTTAAGAAGCACTGGCAGTGGCAGACTTTGAGTACTTCATTTAGTTTAACTTTCATGTGGTCAAATCAGCTTTTTAAAGTTTGCTAATAGAACATGAACTGAAATGGATTTTTCGTAAATGGTCTAAGCTTAAATGACTCTCCATGTGACATTGCTTCAAACTTGGCATGGGGGAAAGTTTTTTTTTCTTTTGAGCATCAAAATTGTTGCTAGGCCATATTTAAACCTTATCAGTGCATTTTTAGTTGAAAATTGCTTCATTTCACCTGGACTTTTGGCTTGAACTTCAATTGGTTCACGTTTTTGTTGGCTCAAATATCCCCATCTTGATTTGTTGCTAGTTGTAGACCTAAGAAGAGACCTTCGTTTATAGGCCAGTGTCGACATTACTAACTAGTCAAATTTCTAAGTTTTGTCTTTGATAAACAACATAAATTAGTTGCTTTCTAACTAATTCAAGAGTTATGATCAACGACATGGATTGCTCTTTTCAATTTAACACTATTTAATGCAATGCTTTTTTCAAGCACAAGTGAACTAAATTCATGTACGATGACCATATCCCAATTATATTTGGTCTTTCCCTCCCTATTCGTACTATCGTGACTTGGATTCCCTCACATTTTCATATATGTGAGATGCCCACTCTCCCTTGATATAATCATTATTTATGTGGTTCACTTTGATGTGGCTCATTTATTTGAGTATGCTACATTAATATGATAGATATTTTTTCATTTAACTGCTGACGCTCACATTTATTGCATAACTTTTGTTGCACTCTTCATTTCAAGCACCTTTAGAGAAAGGTGATTGAAATCAATATTTGTATTATTGTTCTTCTATAAAAATATTAGGGTAAATTGCTTCTAGGCCCTTGAGGTCGGAATGAAGTTGCAAATTAGTCCCAATTTTTTAAAAATTTTAATTTGGGTTTCTGAGGCTGCAAACATTCTTCAGTTTTGGGTCCCATTTAAGTCATAATTGCTTTTTTTTATTAATATGATGTAAGATTATTTTCATTTATTAATTTTAAGGCTTTTTAGAATATGATTTTGAAATATTAACATTTATATTTTAATTTTAAGTTTTTAGTGCGGAGAAAGTAAAAGATGAGAGAAATTAAATTTTAGATTTTTATTAAATTGTTAAAGAAAGATGAAAATAGAATGGTGTAATAATCCTTTAAATATGTAAATGGTTCAAACTAATTTAAAAATTATCAAATTTCACATTTTTATTAAAAATAGTGAAAGTGGTGAGGTTCTAAAAGAGCAACCAAAACTGTGGCACTTTTAGAACTTTAGGGACCCAAATTAAAGTTTTTAAAAGATTGAGACCAATTTGTAATTCCCTTACAACCTCAGGGGCCCAAATGCAATTTACCCAAAATATTAATATCCTCCTCAGAGTCATACTTTTGCATAAAAAACCTACTTCATAGCATAATATTAGTGATGCATGATGAAAAAATGTGAATGATATTTATATTTATAATCAGCAAAATTAATTAGCAAATTATTTTAATTAAGCGCAAAAATATTTTCTAAATAAATTATGTGCTAAATAAGATTTTAAATTTTATAGAAAAAAATATTTTAAAATTAAAATGGATCGTATGATAAATTTTCAATTAAATTAAGGAGTTAATTTTAAATCAACATATCAGATCTAAGGTTTAGGAATTTAGAATAGATGTCTTGCAATTAAATTTAACAGTAATTGTCACTCAAATAAATGTCAGGTTGCACAGTTAGAGCCAAATAAATAATCCAAGTCAAATGGATAATTCGTATTGAAATCAAATGATCAGATTAATTGGATTTAGAAAAGAATTTATACTTCTTTGTGATTTTTCAACAAATTAAGGCGTTACGGCTTGAGCGGGCTCAACGCTCAGCGAAAGGGCTTGGCACTCTGCTTGGCAATCGCAGGAACAAACCAGGCTTGGCGAGGACCCTGACGGGTTCACGTGACTTAACGCTGGGCTCTATGAGCTCAGCGAGGAGGTTCGAAGGCACTGACGGGATCGCGCGACTTAGCGTTGGGTTCTGCTAGCTCGGTGAGAAGGTTTAAAGGTGCTGACGAGCTCACGCAACTCGATGCTAGGCTCTACAGACTCGCGTGACTCAATGCTGGGCTCTGCGGGTTTGATTGACTTGACACTGGTGGCACCTGATGTGAGCGCGGGTCAAGCTGCGGGACCCTAGTGCTGGCACGGATTGCGGTGTAGTCGGCAGGAGGCGACTCTTCAGCGGCAATGGAGCCTTGATAGATGGTGGTCAGTGAGGAGGTGGAACCAGGAGGGGCAGAGAGATGGAGAAGGGATTTGGATTTTTTTTTGTTATTAAAATAATTAGGTATTAAAGGATTCTCATCAATGTTACCCTCACATTTTCCTTCACTGAAATATTAACCCCTTAACCTGGATCATCTAGGCTCTAAAAAAACTCAAATATAATTTCATTAATCAAAATAGACTCCTATTATAATGTAAGGCGACCCCTTTATATAAAGAAATCTTATGAAGAGATTTGAAAATACAACACTAAATGTAGGATATAAAATGTCAAATAAATATGAAGTAAATGGTGGGGACACAAATCAACATTGAATTGGATGGCTAGGATGATGTCAAGTGCTGAATCAAAATTCGAATTCAAATTAATTAGAGCTATTAGAGATTTTCATATTAGCTTTATTTAGATTTGATGATTTGATTTGATTCAAAGCATATTTGAAAGGTTTGAAAGACTCGCCATATTTGGAGCTAATTTTATTTTATTGTAATAGAATTAGTTCCATATTTGCTTTTATTTATTTGGTATTTTATTTTCTGCATTCAATATTGTATTTTCAAATTTCTTTATGGGATCTCTCTATATAAAGTGGTCTCTTTGCATTGTAAAGGGGATAGCATTTGATGAATGAAATTATGTTTGAATTTTCTCAGAGCTTAGATCCGGGTTAAGGGGTCGATATTCCGGTGAAGAAAAAGGTAGGGTTAGCCTTTGGTGAGAATCCTCAAATTCGCCTACTTATCCACTTTTCAAAAAAAAAAAGAGATAAAAAATTTTGCGCACTCACCTATCTCCGAAGCTCTTTCCGCTCGCACCGCCTTCGCTTTCGTCGACCCGCCGGCTACCCGCAAGAGCAGGCAACCCCGCCACCGCAGCTCCAGCCGTGCTGCCAGCCACTGCCCGCGTTCGGCTAGCAGTCATCGCCCAAGACGTCTGATCTCGATCCTGTTGGTTCTGCCTTCTGTAACATCGTACACACTGATTTGGTCATCTCAAACCTCGCGCACGACGTTTGGCCTTCTACAGCCTCTCGCGCACGACGTTTGGCCTTCTACAACCTTTCGCGCCCGACGTTCGGCCTCTGCAACCTTCTTCGCCCAACGTTTGGCCTCTGCAACCTCGTGCACGATGTTGGACCAAACTTCGATCCCGCCGATCTCCTGCAACATCGAACACGAGGCTTAAGCCAAAGGCCTCCTCCATAACATCGGCTACGATGTTTTCAACCCGCCTGGCTGCGACCAGATCAGTTAACCCTCATCGCCAGTGACTCTTCTCCGATTCAAATCGGTGGTAAATTCTTTCCCGAACCCAACTAAGCTGATTATTTGATTTCAACACAAATTATTCGCTTAACTTGGGTTATTTATTTGGCTCTAATTGTGTGACCCGATATTTCTTTGTGTGTCAATTACTGTTGGATTTAACTGTGAGGCGTTTGTCCTAAATTCCTGAACCTCGGATCTGATTTATTGAATTTAAATTATTGCCCTAATCTAAATTGATAAATTCTTATTTATCATACGATCCAATTTAATTTTAATTTTAAGATATCTTAATTTACGGGATTCAAAAATCTTATTTATCATATAATTTATTTAGAAAATATTTCTCTTAATTAAAATAATTTGCTAATCAATTTTGCTGATTATAAATATAAAATATTATTTGCAATTTTTTTTTCTCGTTCCGCATCAGTAAATATGGAATTAATTTTATTATAATAAAATAAAATCAATTCCAAATATGACGAATCTTCAAGTCTTTTAAATCTATTCCGAATCAAATTGAATCAAATCAAATCTGGATAAAGCTAATATGAAAATCTTCAATTAGCCTTAATCAATTTGAATTTGAATTTGAATTTTTATTCAGCACAATGTCATCCTAGTCGTTAGATTCAGTGCTGATCTGTGTCCCCACCAATCAATGTATTAATATCTTTATTGGTCTTATAAACTTTTGCCTTGCTATGTACTCGCATAACATTAATGTGTTTATTTTTCTATAACACTTGTTCATATTCATTTCCTAGATTCAATAGCTTTTGGTTCTTCATTTGTTTTATTTTCTCTATGATTTCTTTGCAGCTAGGCATTGAATCAAAGGTTAATAACCCTACTCCTCAGGAGGCTCTGGATGAATTGATTTTGCGTATATCTTACTTCTTTGCTGATGAGGTCTGTGTAATTACTGAACTCACTAATAATGTTAAATTTTGAATCTTGAGATTTTCTAGAAGAAAATGCAATAATTTAAACATTTATAGGAAAGACCTTATAGTTTTTGAATGAAATTTGGAAAATGGGTGTTACCAACCTCGGATATTTAGGATGAGGTTGAGTAAGAGGGTCGTTTGAGTGATCTTAAATTTCTATTTCTTGTCTGCTATTAAAAGTTTTCACTATTGCAAATTTATGATTTTCTTTTGTCCTTTTAGCTTGTTTGAAGTTTCTGATTTTTGTTTTTGGCTTTGGTTTATTTCAATAAAGTTCCTTTCTTCAAACCATCCTCTAGCTGGACACTTCAAAGTAGCATTCAAAAGAATTGGCGGCCGTTTTGGCATGATACCATTACCTGTGGTTACTGCATGTGATGCTAAAGTCAGCAACTTGTGCAAAGCAATCAACCCAAAGGCTGAATCTGATCCTGTCTTGGCTTTGTCAATATTATTGAAGGCTGTCAGAATGTCTGCATCTATCTGCATTAGTGATGGTGGATTTTGGATATGGAAGCTAGGAACCCATTCAGCTGCTATTCCATCATTAGTAGAGAAGCTTGATTCAGCATCAGTAGAAAATATTCATGTCGAAGCAGTACTTATTCCCTTGTTACCTGAAAGAGATGTGGAATCCTTGACTCTTTGTTTTTCTGATAGTCAGTATTACATGGATGAAATCGCCCAGAAACTTAATGTCAAGGATTCTTCTTGTATCTTGATCTCAAGGTAGGATAAAAGTGATTGTGTTTGTCAGCTATTTGGATGCATGGCTGGTATTTGTTACTCATTTATGCCTTTTTGGTTGTAGAATTGTTGGCAAGGCTTCGTCAGAAATGAGACTATATTTCTCTGCTCCCAAACTTCTTTCTTGCTCTTCAGATTCATTAGATAACTTTTTTTCAAGCATGGAAAGCAACATTAATTTGGAGAAAATGTTGAATAGAAGGGCTTCCTACTTATCCGGACAAAATATTTATGGAGATGCCATTATGGTCCAAGTTGGTTATACTTGGAAGTCGTCCGACCTTTTCTGTGATAATGTGTTTCTGAGTTCCTATTACAGGTATTACATTTCTATTCTTATTTGCTATCCTTTATATAGGTCGTTGCCAAATAAAGTTTTTGGATTTATGCAGGCTAGTTCCTTGCTTTAGCTATCTTGTTTTTCTAGTTTGTTGGCCTTCACGATATGCTGTTGAAAGAATTAGTTGATTTGGTTTTTGTGCTTTATTTAAATCTGTGGCATTATTTTTTGATATGATGGCTTCAGTTTTATCAATAGGAATGCATTCATCCATCTTCAGTTTTATATTTCATTAATGTGTATTATGAAATTTAATTGTTTTTTTTTTTTTTGAGAAGAAATTTAATTGTTGTATAGTCAGGATATCTTACATTTCCCTTGTTTACCTCGTCTGACTTACACATTCATTTAATTTTTAGTTTACATTGTTGCTATCTAGGTTGCTTCTTGGAAAGTTACCTAATGGACATTATAAGTTGTTGAGGGAGGCAATGCTTGGTGCGGAATTGCCTACCGCATATACAACTCGGTCAAATTGGAAGGGCCCAGCACCAAAGACTCTTCTCTCTGTTTTCTGCCGCCAGCATAGATTACCAGAGCCTATTTTCTCCACCAGGACCTTTGATTGTACCGAAACTTCTGCAGAAATTTGTTATGTTAGCAAAAAATCCAAGCTTTTGAGTCTAGTTGATGAAGATGAGAATGTAAACGGAGAGCTGGAAAAATCCATTAGTGCCTTCAGATGTGAAGTGAAAATATGTTCAAAAAAAGGCGATCCGATCATAGAGTGCTCGTGTGATGACACCTACAGAAAAGAGTGTGATGCAATTCAGGGTACTGCCTTGAAAGTTCTTTCATGGCTGACAAGGTATTTTGAGCAACTTGATATGCCTGTAAAAAACTTGTTAGAGTTTGGGCTGGCTTACAACATCTCTGTTTATCCCCAAGCTTTCTTGAATGAATTTGCAATAGGCCTTTCTTCATATGATTTTCAGAAGGAAAAAAGGTGTACGCTGAGTCCTATCTGCATGAACCTGTCCAATAGCAAGTATGAGAATGGTATGATTCACTGTAATATTGATGGCCCGGATTCTGGTGTTTACCCATCTCCAGGATCTGTTATTTGCATTAGTTATGCTGTTGTATTACTGCATAAAGATGATGATACTGTGAATGAAATCTTAGAAAGCAAGGATGAATTTGAGTTTGAGATGGGTACTGGAGCTGTGATCAATGAACTAGAATTTTGCATGAATCAGCTAACTGTTAATCAATCTGCTCAGTTTCACGTAGACCTACCTTTTAAGCATTTGATTTTGGCTGCAGCTGGTGAACCTACCAAGCGTATTTCACAGCTTTCTTTGGGTGAGTTATCGTCTGTTTCAATATTAAAAATATCAGGTTTAGTCAATGGTAGGAAGCAGCTCTTTTTTGATGATTTAATTACTCGCCATTTCAGATGACTGCTTCCTGGAGTACTCAGTAAAGTTATTGCAGGTGACGGAACCTTTGGAAGAAAGAATTGAACAGGCTTTATTCAGTCCTCCATTATCAAAACAGAGAGTTGAGTTTGCAGTGAAGCGGATCAATGAGTCACATGCCAGCAGCTTGGTAGTGCTTTGCTGTTCTTGTGCTTCAGATACTCTTAGTCATATTAGTTTTTTGAAGATAAAAGGCATTTTGGTCCCTATTGTTTTGAGGCTATCTACAGTTTGATCTTTTAGCATTCTCAAATTACTATGTTGGTCCTTTTGATATTTTTAGTGAGCATTTTTCAGCCAAAGGAGAGCAGCTTTACCTATCATCGATTATCATTTTCATAATTTTTGGCCAACCATTCTCCACTGTTATATGGCAAAACTTGGAAGAGTATTCGGAATAATAATGTATAATTAGCCTTTTTTTAAGGCATGGTTTAGGCCTAGCATTTAAAAAAGTACATCAAGTACTTCAAGGAGAGGCATACCTCTCTGAAGCAAAAAAAACATAGGGCATATAGGTTTGTTCTTAGGGGCATCAGATAAGAGAGATGATGGACCAATATGCTAGTCCATGGTGTATCCGCTCGAGCCTTGTGGTGATGGGGACTCTCTAGAGCACAGAGGGTTACAAGTCCCATGAAGGGAGAGAGAGTCCCAGTGGCCAACACGTGGGGTGAGTGTGATATGCACATAGCTGGTACCTGTTAGCTTCCACCTTCCATCCTATCAACAAAAATTGAATAAAGATACAAGATACATTAAGTATATGATGTGACACCCAAAACAATAGCAGATTGCTAAGCTTAAAGGCCTCGTTCCTTGATAGTTCAATGGGCCTTTCCTCATCATTAGTGATGTGTGCCTTTGGTTAAGCTTGCACTGACAATATTTCTAGCCCGCTTTGTTTGATTATGCTATCTTGGGTAGTATGTTGATCTTCCTCCATCCTAGGAGACTGGGTTGTGTCCTCCTTGGTTTTCCTCTTCCATTATCTCTCCTGAGGCTCCTTTTCTATATTGATTTTGTCGTTGAATGCATGTCTCCTTGGCCTTATCATGGCCCCAAAACCCAAACGGTAGTGCTGGAAGCCTAAGCGATTAGATCCAATTCTGGTCTAAATGCTGGAGGCCATCTGTCCAAGCCCACTGCATACCTACAGTAGCCCACGGCCTGCCACACCAAACTGCATCTCTATCTTTTTCTAGCTCAAACTTGACAGTGAAATAGCCCAAGCCAATATCCATTATCTTGAACCAAGTTTGCCTCGATCTTTTCTGGGCCTCCATTGCCACTACATGAGATTGGAGCCTCCTCCCAAACAAGCATCGCACTAGGGCCCATCTCCACCATTCTGAATCTGCTTAGCTACTTCATTGATCGGGGCTATGACATCCTTCTTCTCTTCCAATGCCTCCACAACTAGCTGCACTAGAATAGATACATTTTCTCCTCTATTTCAAACTGCTGCTTCACCATTGTTGCTTAGAGCACGAGCATAGCTGAAATTTGATCTGGTCTCGAGATGTTCCTTCTCGTTATTTTTTGTTGTGGCATTATCTCGAGCAGCTATGATGCTTATCAAGTTTCTCCCAGAGTTCACATTCAATGCATTACAACTTTGCCCAAAATTTATTCTTTGCAAAGAATTAAGCTTCACGGAGCCTCGAGCATACATAGCTTGCTTCACATTCAGAGACATCAGTGAATTCATCATTCATCCTATTTCTACATGCAGCTCCCCGAGCGGGGTAATGAGAAATTATACCTTTGTGGTTGGGTGGATTTTGGATCTCTGTGGTGCAGGTTGCATTATAGTTAGCCAGCATTCCCTCAACGTAGGTTGGCCATGGATGGTTCTTGCTCGATCGAGAGAGAGAGAGAGAGAGAGAGAGAGAGAGAGAGAGAGAGAGAGAGAGAGAGAGAGAGAGATTAAACTTGCCTACTATAATTAGTCTTTGATATCTAACTAATGGCATTCTTATATGAGATCAAGATGGTTTATAAATAAAATGTTGGGACTAAAATGGTGCATCAAGAAAGTAGAGAGATTAAGATGTAAATATCTTGAAAATAAAATGATCAAAACTTAATTTTCCCTTATTGTTTTTTGTCATTTTATTACTTTTATTTTTTGTCACAGGTTGATTTTGGCTGTGGGTCAGGCAGCCTACTTAACTTGTTACTTGATCATACAACTACTTTAGGAACTATAGCAGGTGTAGATATATCACGTAGGAGTCTTATTCGTGCTGCAAAGGTACAACCCAGACCCATAGAAGTTTGTCTTCCTTGACTTTTTAGTTTGAGGTCATTCACTTTCTATTTTCACTGCCTTCTGGGATAAACTTCTTTTCATATTGAACATTCTTATTTTCCTTTGTGGGCTATCTTGAGTTTCAATTAAACTCTGTTTTGCTTTTGTTACTGTTTTCAGCAAGTTGGTTTCTGAGAGTTTAAGGCCATATGCAATTGTTTATTTCAGGTTCTGCATTCAAAATTGAGCACAAATACTAAGGGACAAGATATCATAACTTGTGCTGCACTGTATGATGGTTCAATTACGAAATTCGATTCTCGACTTTTTGGATTTGACATTGGCACTTGTTTAGAGGTAATTCATGTTTCTTTTTACCAAAAATCCCTATTGGCCTGTCGTAGAATTGCTGGTTAGTGCTTGACCTCCTCTTGACTGATTTTTAATTTAAATTTATTTTCCCACAAATAGTTGGAGACCAACTTAATCTACCGTACAATAGTATGCAAATATGTGACTGGATGTATTACTTAATCCATATTTGAAGAATGATTTCCTTGTAATCTGCAGTAAAATGTAGAATCTAATACTCTTTTAAGGGGCATTTAGTTTGATGCAATCTAGGCATTTAGTTTGATGCAATCTAGATAATAGTGTTATCTAAATGTCTCATTTAGATACTTACATTATTTATAAATTATTATTTGTCAGGGTTAATATTATAAAATAAATTTTTATTATCTCCTAGCTCTTTTTTCTTAAAAAATCATTCTACCTCATCTCTCTATTACTATAATTAGTGACATAGATCGGATGACATCTACAAATTATTTTAGAATAACATTTCTATTACTTTTTTAGAGGGCGTTTGGTTCGTTGTTATCTTGGTGTTATGTTATGTAATCTAGATGTCATCTTTTGACTAATAATTGTATAATCTTATACAAGATTATAAAATAATGTCATTAAATCAAACAATTGATTTCTCTAAATAACATAACATAACGTCAAGATAACATTGAACCAAATGCCCCCTTAATATTATCTGAACATGTTAAACATTTAAGAACAATGCTATCTAGCCCTCATAATTAGCTTCCAAAAGTTCTAGGACATTTGGATATTGCTTTTATCCATTAATTGAAGTAATAGTACATTATATTGTCCTCTCAACTATTGGCTAAATGTAAGACCCAAAGTCCTGAGACCTTTGGAACTAATTTTGGGGACTCCATGAGAATCAAAAAAAAAAAAAAATGGAGACTCCATATTATTTTCCAACATTTAATTTCTCTTAATATCACGAAATAACGACACAACAGCATCGCTGCCTTACTTTCATTACCCACATTCTGAAACAATAGTTTGCTCAAAGCTGAAATTATTATTCATTTAGTTAATAAACTCTTTCTGTTTTCAGTATAGCATAGCGCATATTATGTCAATTCAGTTTTCTACCTGAAGCTTCCAATTGCTTTTTCAACATTCATAAATTTGACGTGCATCAGATTGCTAGCCTCGTACTAATTTCAACTCTAGGAAATGAATCAAACTATAACCCTCTACCCCGTTTAGTTTCTGCTGTGTGGATCTTTTGATTCCATAAGCAACTTGTTAAATAACCAGCAAACACTGAAAATCAAACAGTATAGGTTATTGAACACATGGAAGAGGATGAAGCTTGCTTGTTTGGAGAGATTGTTCTGAGCCTTTTTCGTCCAAAGGTTCTCATTGTCTCAACACCCAATTATGAATACAACCCAATTCTCCAGAGATCCTCTTTTCCGAGCCAAGATAATTCAGAAGACAAAGCAACACCAAGCAAATTCAGGAATCACGATCACAAATTTGAGTGGACGAGGCAGCAATTTCAGCAATGGGCCAACAGTCTAGCAGCTAAGCATCATTACATTGTTGAATTCAGTGGTGTTGGAGGTTCAGGCGATTCTGAGCCGGGATTCGCTTCCCAAATTGCAGTTTTTAGAAGGAATTCAATTCCATTGGAGAAGCGGTGCATGAGTAACAAGGAGACATCTCAACCATATGAAATGATCTGGGAATGGAGTAGTCAGTCACCTTTCCTCTCTGAGTCAAACTGATCATTTTCGTTACTAAAGGATCAATTAAAGAAAGCTGTGCACATTAGATGCACTCTCTTTTGTAATCTAGTTACTCGTTAAAAGCTAGTAGGATTCTATAATCATCAACGTTCAAGGTAGCATTTTTATTTTTAAATCAGTGTTCAGCAAAGCTATCCTTATTGTGATATCCGCTCCATTTTTATTTTTAAATCAGTGTTCAGCAAAGCTATCCTTATTGTGATATCCGATCGTCACTTACTGGATGCTACAAACTCCTGGGAAGTGTAGACTGTGCAAATCCCAATACGAGAAGCCTTAATCTTTTCCACTCTTTTTTCTCGAGTGCTCTAGGTGGTGTGCATACTTTTTTTTTTTCTGGTTCAAGTGGAAACTTTTTATTCCTAATGCAAGATTGAGATTTTCATAGCTTATAATTTTCCCTCTTATTGATGCTTTTGTAGTACATTTGTTTCATATTTTGTCAAATTTGTTTGTACAAGATTGGTTTGTTTATTAATTATCATTTTTGATATTTTAAGGCTTGTGTAGGCTTTGTCACAAACCTGGGAAATACTCAGAAGACTTTTATGGGAGGGAATATTAACCTAACTTAGGGTTGCAAATAAACTGATTGTTCGACGAACAGCCCGGCGTTTGGTTCGATAATAATTCTTTTATGTTCAATTTGTTAACATTATCGAATAAGTTTGAACAAAGTTTTTAAAAGTTTGATTAATAAATGGTAGGTGTGATGAATAAGTTAGTATTCACTTAAATAATATTCGTAAATAATTGATATAAAGTTTATGAATAAGTTCGATTATAAGAATTTATATGATGTTCTTTTATAACTCAATAGTTTTTTTTTTTTTTTTTTTGAGATTTTGATATATTTTATTTATTAATCAGAAAAAAATTTATGTTTAATAAGAGTTTATTTATAATTTTTGTGTTTGTAAATTAAGATACATATAAATTTCTTCGTGATCATATTAATGAATTCGTTTATAAACATACTTGAATTAAGTTTAAAAATATGTTTATCTTTCAAGCTTTGTTTTGATAAATGAATGGGTGGATCAATATTTGCTCAGTTCATTTATGGCCTTAAACCCAAGATTGAAATTTTATTGGGTTTACTATCAAATAAAAAAGAAATTTTATTGGGTTTGGTTGGGGCCCAGTATATTAGAATTCCCTGTGAGCACTCTGGTTTGAACGGAGATATTAATAATGGCAGATAAGAAGATTCTATATACTTTGCTATACAGATAGATACGGCAAAGAATCGTTTTATTATTTATTAATTAATTTTAATTTACATCTCAATGCCCTAACTTTTTTTACTCTACCTAAAAATAGTATAATTTAAGTATGAGATCATTTAATGTTCAGGCAAACTATTTCTTATTAGATTAGGAGAATTTTTTTTTTTTTTTAATTTTTTTTTTTGAACATCACAATTTTTTTTACCTCATTTAAAATTTATAATAGTAGTGTAGCTTGAATTTAAGACCCTGATTTATATCTAATATTTTTACTATCACAATCACACTATATTTAGCGGTATATTATTCTGTTTGTCATATGTATGATCTATAAAATAGTCTATTTAATAATAATAGTTGTGATATTAAATCTATTTCACTAGTTTTTAATACTGTGTAATGAGTTATAATACTGGTCGAAATTATAATTTGGCTTGGCTTGAAAAGCTTGAATTAGAACATAATTTAAGAGTAAATTATTTATAGGTATTTGAGGTTTCAAAATTTTAGAGTTCTATTGTTTTGTAGTGCTTTTGATTTGGTGTTGTAGGACATCACTGGCCCATTTTAATCGAACGCATTAATTTGGTGATGGAATTGTCTTTTTACCTCAAAGTTATTTATTTTGACTTTTAATTTTAAATTTTTTTTACACCAAAGCCACTGCAAAGCTGCTTAAGTTAAATGTTGTTTAAAATACATTAACTTTACAGCTCAATGTCAAAAAGTGAGATTACAATTAATAAAATAAATAAATAAATAAATTATTACAAATCCCTTAACTCGTTAAAGGCATAATTTAAATTGGCATAAACTAAATGCATAATATAGATAATATATATATATATATAATATTAATATAAAATATTTAAATTTTTTTTGTAGTGTTTCAACAATTTTGAGCCTCCAGATATTATATATATATATATATATTATTATATTTTGATTATTTTTTCACAAACATTATAATTTTTTTTTCAATTAAATTTAGCGGTGTAAATTATTTTTTGTGTAAATCAAGTGAAAAATCTGCCCCGCTCTGAAGTATTTCCCCAGAGCGCTTTTCTATTCCCTCGGCTCCGAAAACTCTGTACTTCCGACTTCGGAAGAGAATCTGGAGCGAGGAAGAAGATGAAAAAGTACAGTAATGGGGAGATATGGGCATTCGAGGGGAAATCACGGGCCACCGACGATGGCGCCGGCGTGATATTGGGGCTCGATGGGGGCGCCACGTCCACCGTCTGCGTCTGTGTACCGGCGTCAGCTGCGATCCACTTGGCCGGCGAAACTGCCGCCGAATCCGTCAAAGTCCTCGCCCGTGCAACCGCCGGCTGTTCCAATTACAATTCCGTCGGAGGTAGTAATTCTTTTCTTTTACCTTTAATTGGTTTCTGTTCTCCTACACAAACGAAAATTGATGGAGAAGAAAAGGGTTGCCTCTTATTCCATTTTTTGGTACCTTGCTTGATAGATAGATGGTCCCTTTTTTTAATGAGAAAAGAAGAAGTAGGGAGGAAAAAAAGTGGGCTTGTATTAATTGGATGCGAATTACATGAATGATTCATGTAAACTACACGGCTAGATCTGACTGGAAATGCGGGTGCCGTGTGAATGTATGGGAGAAGTATTCTTCATGCTTACTCATCATATTGGTTAATTTATGTAAATACTGTTTTTTAGCAGATACTACAGACTTTTCAGCATGTTATGCTTGCTAGTTTTCTTTGTATTTTCAGGAAGGATTGTGCTTATTGGCTAACATAAAGCAGTTGATTTTTTTAAAAGTTTATTTTTTAAGCTATAGCCAATTTAAGTACTTTGAAGTTATTAAATGAGAGGTGGGAGCCTGAAATTTCTTGTCTACATTCACAATATACAGGATTTGGGATCTGAAATTGCTTGGGTTGGTTTTGAAATATATAAATATAAATGTTAGTTGGTGGACCATTTTTTACTCATTACATTAGCACAATCCGATTGGTTAATGCAACTTTTAAAGTTCTTAGAAGTGTATGTTCTTGGAAGTGTATGATGCGTTGGTTTTGTTTTGTTTTATCTTGAGATATCATTAGAGTTGTATTGTATCTTGAATCTAAGAAAAATTGTATGTATAAGTTCTAAGCTAGAGAGAGAAGTTCACATATAATAGCTTTTAAGGCAAGTAGAGTGTTCTATTTAGAAATGAAGGAATCTCCAAATTTATGATCTTGTTGCCTATAGATATCCTACATTGACAATAGGAGAGAGAGCAGTATGGACCATGTTGATGCTCTTGAATAAAGGGTTCATAACATGAGTTTGTGTAGGAAAGTTAAATATGCTACTAAGGTGAAAGGAAGAGGACACTTTTGCATTAATGTCCACTAAAGGGTTTTTCAGTTGATTTTGAATTAATCAGTAATTGCTTTTAGTTGATTTTGAATTAATCAATAATTGCCTTCAGATAAAGGAGAACAAGTAGGCTCAACATGTGATGGATGGCACGAATGTTGGATGTATGTAATTTTTTATCTTTTGAGAATTTTTATGAGGATTGGTGTCATCTAATCAAAAGTTATAAATATATTGTAACTAAGGGCTACATTGAAAGAGAGAAAGTTTTATAGTTTTACTGTGAAAGTAAGGTTGTAGAAAGGAGAGAGTTGCATTACCTCACCAGATATCAATGGGTAGTTTGAACCAAGAACCTTTTGTTTGACTGAAGGCACTCCAATCTTTCTTCCACAGAAGTTGCTGCTAAGGAGACCCTAGAGAAGGTTATGGCTGAAGTCATTTACAAAGCTGGCATTAGCCGATCAGCTGTTAGGGCAATTTGCCTGGCAGTCTCGGGTGTTAACCATCCTTCAGATCAACAGAAGATTCTGGAATGGATCAGGTTAGTTCCCTTGTTTTCTATCATGTGTCTTGCACAAATGTATGATCTTACTGTAATGCATGCTACTATAACATTGTAATGAGCTTATCTTAATATCAATGTTAGTTAAAATTAACGTTAAAATGTACTTAATCCTATACTGTTCTTTTGATCATAGACACATGTCCTATTAGAGATTTTTTTTCCTTTCTATTCAAGTGATAGAATTAGGTCAAGCTAAATTTCAGTTGTATCACGTCACATTGTTGATGCAGTTATGAAGACTTATTGCTACACTTTAAGGTGACAGTTTTATTTGGTATGGCAAAGACCTACTTTATTAAGCTCCCATGTTCAATTCATTTGTTGTAGTCATAGTTCATAAATCTAGTATGACAACTTTACTCTCCTGAGTTAGTTTAATTGGGTTAAGCTTGACCTGAGCTTTAGCTCAATCCCATTTTTGGCAGACCTGAGCTGTAGCTCAATCCCATTTTATGCCAAAATAAGACAAAACGTTAGGTTCAGTACAACCCCAAAATATCTCCAAAAGGATAAAAGTTGGGTTAAACTGATCATGTGATCAAGCTTAATCCAACCCAAATGACCCTTCGGTATTTTAGATTTATAACCATCGCTCTATTTAATGAGAAATTCTTTTAAACTCTCTGCAATGTTAGTAGTTTTTGGCTTAAATAAATTCACTGAGGCATCACTCTATTTAATGAGAAATTCTTCTAAACTCTCTGCAATGTTAGTAGTTTTTGGATTTTAAGAAATTCACTGAGGCCGAGTAAACTCAAATGATATTATTATTCTCAATTAACTGAAATTTTATTTTGCACTACTGCACAACATGTTTGTCTACGACAACAACAATTTTTAGGTAAACAATTTGTATGTCTATATGTGCAGTTTAATCATGTGAAGAATGATATTTCCTTTTTTCTTAGTTGTTGGCCTTTTCTCCTTATTTGGGTAACCATTGACCTGCTCTATTTGTCTTATCATTTTTGAAATTTTCCTAGCCATTAGTTGAGGAATTGTCTTCTCTATTTCACTGCAGAGATCTATTTCCTTGGAATGTCAAGATATTCATAGAGAATGATGCTGTAGCTGCAATGGCAAGTGGAACGATGGGGAAGCTCCATGGTTGTGTATTGATTGCAGGCACTGGTTGCATTGCTTATGGTTTTACTGAAGATGGAAGACAAGCACGTGCTGCAGGCGCAGGACCTATCCTTGGTGACTGGGGAAGGTTAGAGTTCGATTCTTATTCTTTTCAGGGAATTACATAGTCTCAAATTCCGTTGAATTATTTGTTTTACCCCAATTTTTTGGTGTTACACCTAAATTCTTCAAAATCCATATGCACAGTAAATCAACCCTTCTACTACATATCTGGAGTTTGGTTTGTTGTATTTGTGGGATCGAGGTTCTAGGTGTATTATTGAACATTGGGATTAAAATAAGAAGTCATGAAAAATTCAAGGGTGGGTCTCTCTTATCTCATAGGTGTCCTGCTTTTCAAGGTTTTTAAGATTTTGGTTCTTGTGAAAACTGAAGGGCTTTGAAATATGTTGCTCACAATATTTTTATTAGGATATTTTATTTAAATCACAAATTCAAACCAATTATTAAGTGGTCAAGTAATCTATCTGTGATATCACTAAAACTATCAAAAAATTGCAGATTTTAGTAAATTTCTCATGTTGGTAGTAACACTACTAACTTATTTGTGATATATTTTCTTTTTTATAATTAGCTCTTGTGGGCCTTCCTTTTTATATGACCTAATGACCATAGAAAACATAAAGAATTGATACATAAAACTAGTGAATGTTCTATATGAATTTTATTTACATTACATTGAAGGGTAGTGTAGAGTACTCGAATGCATTCAACAAATTATTTGTGAATGGCTAATTTTGGATTATTGTCGAATCTTAGAATTTTGAATGTTCCAGTAAAATTGTGTTTGTTTACCAGGTTAAAGTCAAGATTTTTAAGTTTAATCTAACCTATCACATCGTTCACAAATTTTAATATTAACATTTAACTATATTTTACATCCTATACATATCTTAAAAAAAAAATTATCTCACATCGTACACATATGCTAAAATAATAACTAACTAATATCACATCCCTCACATATCTTAATATAATAATAAATTTTATTTCACATCATATACAAATTTTAATTAAAAATTTTTCATTAAAGTTTAAATTTAACCTTCTTAAAGTTAATATTTACAAACAAACACAATTGGTTAATTATTCCTTCCATATCTGTACGCATTAGTTTTCATTATTGGTCAAATTGGGTTGACTATTTTTGTTATGTAAGCAGAGTAATAGTTATGTTTGTATAATATTCTATATGAACTTGCAATTTAGTGTTGTTTATGATTGAGACTCAACATGGACTATGTAGCATTTGATATTTAAAATCATTATCTGATGCTCAGAATTACTTTTTTGAATTATTTTTTGTTGTCCTTAGAAGTTTTTCAAGAAACGTAATGATTGGTTTTCTAAGTTTTTAAGAAATACTTTACTCACATGGTGGTAGTAAAGAGATTTTATGATGCGGGACAACAAGCTCTGATACCAAAGTTGATATAGGAGACAAAGATGAGCGATTGAGGTTTAAAGATAGAAGAAAATAAGAAAAATTGTGAATAACTAGGGTTTCTAGCATTTTCACCTAAGATCCACTATTCTTCCCTTTCAGAATATTGATTCCTTCCAATATCCTTTAGTTAACCCATTCCAAAGTCAAATGCACATATAACAAAAAATATATTCATTAAAAGTTTTCTAAATATGTACAGACTCTAGCTTATTTATAGGCAAATAAATTAAAATAAAAAAAGAATAATTAAATAATTACTACAACAACAACCAAGCCTTAATCCCACTAGGTGGGGTCGGCTACATGAATCCTTTGTTTTCATTGCGCTCTATCAGTTACTAAATTCTTATCTAAGTTTAAGTAACTAAGATCACTCCTTATAGTTTCTTGCCATGTTTTCTTTGGTTTCCTTCTTCCTCTTTGTACATGGACAAAATCCAATAACTCAATTTTTCTAACTGGAGCTTCAATCGGCCTACGATTTAGATGTCCAAACCATCTAAGCCGACTTTCTCTAAGTTTATCCTCAATTGGTGCAACACCAACTTTCTTTCGGATATACTCATTTCTCATTCTATCCTTTCGTGTATATCCACACATCCATCTTAACATCCTCATTTCTGCAATATTTATTTTATTTGTATGTTTCCTCTTTGCAGGCCAGCATTCAGCACTATATATCATCGCTGGTCTTATTACAGTTTTATAAAATTTACCCTTAATTCTGGATGAGATTTTTCTATCGCACAACACACCAAAAGCATTTTTCCATTTTACCCATCCTGCTTGAATCCTGCTAATAACGCATTATCTATTTCGCCATCATTTTGTATAATTGATCCAAGGTATCTAAAGCGCTCACTCTTCTTGACAATTTGATCACCAATTGTCACATCTCTAATATAAGTATTTCTTTCTTGACTAAATGTGCACTCCATATATTCAGTTTTTGATCTACTGAGATGAAAACCTTTAGATTCTAGAGCATTCCTTCAAAGCTCTAGTTTCGCTTTAGCTCTCTCTTTAGTTTTCTCAACAAGGACAATATCATCTGCGAAGAGCATGCACCAAGGCACTTCATCTTGGATATGTCCAGTCATGACTTTCATAATCAAAGCAAAAAGATACGGACTTAAAGCCGAGCCTTGGTGTAATCCAACTGTAATAGAAAAATCCTTAGTCAAACTTCCTTGTGTCCGAACAGAGGTCACAGCTCCTTCATACATGTCTTTAATAACTTGAATATAAGCAGTGCAAATCTCTTTCTTTTCTAAAACTCTCCAAAGTACTTCTCTTAAGACTTTATCATAAGCTTTTTCCAAATCAATAAAAACTAAATGTAGGTTTTCCTTTCTCTCCTTAAATTTCTCCATTAAACTTCTTAATAAATGAATGGCTTTTATAGTAGATCTACCTGGCATAAAACCAAACTGATTCTCTGATACCTTAGTATTATGGCGTAACCTTTGTTCGATCACTCTCTCCCAAAGTTTTAAAGTATGACTCATTAATTGAATTCCTCTATAATTGGTACAATTTTGTACATCGCCTTTATTCTTATAAATAGGTACTAATATACTCTTTCTCCTTTCATTTGGCATTTTTTTAGTCTTCAAAAATATATTAAACAATCTAGTGAGCCAAGAAATTCCTTCATCTCCTAAGCACTGTCAAACATCAATTGGGATGTTATCTGGTCCTACTGCTTTTTTATGCTTCATCTTCTTTAAAGCTTTCCAATCTTCAGCTTTACTAATACGTCGGATGTAAGAGTAATTTTTACTATCTTTTAGGGTGCTGAATTCTGTAAAATCAATTGAATTTTCATAATCTTTATTGAAAAGCTGTTGAAAGTAACTCATCCATCTATTTTTGATATCTTCTTCCATAAAAAGTACTCTTTGATCTTCATCTTTAATACATTTTACTTCAATTAAATCTTTCATTTTTCTATTTCTTGCCTTGACAATCCTATATAATTGTCTTTCTCCTTCTTTAGTGTCTAGCTTCTTATATAAATCCTCAAGAGCCATATTTTTTGTATTACCTACTGCTTTCTTAGATTCTCGTCGAGCCACTTTATATTTCTCCCACTTATCATTATTTTTGTTTTTAAACCAATCTCTATAACGAATCTTCTTCTCTTTAATTAAATAATTACTATTCTAAATAATTATCCAAATTGGATAATTTCAGGTAATTTTAAGTTAATTAAATTTATTCATTTAAATGATATTATCCAATATGATTAAATTAATTTGAATAATTTTTTTTAATAAGTCTAACCAATTTAAATCTAAAAAAAACATATATAAATAATTTACATAATTCATCAAGACCAAGTTATGAGATATTAATCTGGACCATCCATCATCTTGGTTGCCCAAAATGGAACTAGATGCTTAAAAAGTATTATGCAGAAATAAAATGCAACTAAGTTTCTAGCTAAACAAACTCTGCATTCCATTGTCAGTGTGTTGAACGGCAACTATTATATCCCATTATGCTTTTAAGGGGATACTGAAGATTGAACTAGGAGAAAATTGTGTTCAAGGAATTTTTTTCTAAGTATATTATGTTAGTACATAAGATACTACCCTAACAAGGAGAACTTTTAATGGTCTTTTACTTTCCTTCATTGAGATTCAAAATTGAAAATGGTTCTTCCAAAAGAAACTTTGGCGTTTGCTTATCTCAAACAATTGAACGTATGAATTCTTAAGTGACTAATCTTCATGCATAGAAACATGTTCAGATTTTGCAATGAAGCTGCTGAATGGATTTTGTGGCTTTAGCCCTTGTTTAATATCATCTCAAACTCCGATCAAGTTAATGTTATTGGAATGATGATCTTTTTGAGACAGTAAGAAAGGAGAATGCCCAGTTGCTAAGGAACAAAATAGAGAAGAAACATGGTAAAAGCATAAAGGAAAAAATATTCTAATAGCATATTCTAACAGATAAGTGCATGTACATGCTTACCATCTAAATGTATTGTTTTCGTGTTGGAAAGCATCTCAATTTATGGGTAAATGCTATCACAGAGTTTACCTGCTTACGCTTCATTTTACCTCATTTTGATTATTATTTGAGGGAGCATCATGTCATGTTAGCAGTATTTGCACGTTTTATATGATATAGATGCCAACTGAAGATGCATGCACAACCTATTTGTGCTAATGATTGCTCTGATGGATGTATTGTAGATGTTCTACAATTTTTTGTCTTATTTTATTGTATGATTATAGAAAAAATTTGTAGGTGACCAGATCTGTACATTACGCAGTGGTTATGGGATAGCTGCACAAGCATTAACTGCTGTTATTAGAGCATATGATGGCCGTGGACCACAAACTCTTCTTACAAATAACATCCTCAAAGTGCTTGGTCTTGCATCACCAGATGAGTTGATTGGGTATTCTTTCTCTTCACGCCTGTTTGTTACTACATGGCACATACAATAGTTTCCAAATTTTCTACACCTAAATTAATAGGCACTGTTACTATGGCACCATTACATTTTTTTGTACAGATGGAGAATACTTGTATAGACATCCAATGAGGCCTGTAATGCTCATTTTGCTTTGTGTTGACAATTTTTGAAGTTGTTGCTATCAAGCTGATTTCAGTCTTGCGAAAATAAGAATGTTACTATGTATTATAACATAAAAGTTATAATAGGGATTTTATGTGTGACTTGGATTCTTCGACAATACTATACCTTTTTTTAGAGAAGTTTTTTTTTGACGAGTTTTTCGATAATAGTAGTTTTCGAAAACATGGACGCTTCAGTTGACTCTTTTGACATCATACAGGTTATTCGAAAAGGTTTTTGAAATACTGGTGAACATGTGTGCCACTTTCATTCAAGACTAGCTTAAAAAGAAGTAAAAATGTTAGTTTAAAACATCATTTTTTGAGAAGGTTCTTGAAAATGTTTTCCTTGTAGATTTTGGACTAGTTTCTTCATATTATATCTTTTACTTCATAAAACAATAAATCAGAAGATTGTGCATAAAGTGTGATAGCGGCAGTCATCTTAAGTGTATTGTCATACGTATGAGTGCATGTAATATTTGATAGTGCTAGCACTAATCCACTCACTATAGCTATTTTTTGCCATCTCATCATTAGTTACTTATGTAATCTTCTGTGAAGTTGGTGCAGAAGAACGTTCTCTCTCCCATGGCTTTTCTTGTAAGAGTTTCCATTTAAAATTTGTATTCATCATCTTCTTCATTTCTAGTTATTTATTTATGTTACTGTTTGGTTGATTATTTGTTCTCGTCCATTCAAAATACTTTCGCTGCAATAGAGATGACGTAGGACTAGTCCATATTTGAGATGTAGTGGAAGATGAAATTAATTTGAATGAATCAAAATTTGGTTTGATCAAAGATAACTTGATTAGAGGTAATGCCACAATGTTCTTGAACTGTACTTAACACTTTGCATAAGAAAACAAAAATCAATGCTAAAAGAAAGATTCATTGAGCCAATTAAAAAAATTGTGAAGTCTATTGATGATGATGATTTGACTAAAATGTGGATGTTCATGCAAAATCCCTGTTTTTTTAAGGAATGCAAGCATTATGCAATTGACATTTAAAGAGTCACCGCAAGGCTTTTGTTCCACTCTTATGCCTATAGCTTCAATGCATTTGTCTAAGAAAGCCATGAATTTATGAATCCATGCATCTTATGTATGCTTGACTTTGTAAAGATATCCTTGTTATGTCTACCTTTAAAATTTTCATAGGCTTTGAAACCTTTGTTTTTTGAAACTTAAAAATTTTCATAGGCTTTCCAAGCTTAAATTATCAGTGTAAAAGCTTTTGTTATTGCCTTCTCATGTGGTCTAGGTGGACGTATGCAGACCAATCTTGGGCACGTATTGCTGCACTTGTTCCAGTGGTGGTTACTTCTGCAGAAGATGGCGATGAGGTTGCTGACAAAATATTACGTTTCTCGGTCAAGGAGTTGGCCGATAGTGTTAAAGCTGTCATTCAAAGACTCAAATTGGGTGGTGAAGGTGCAATAGTGATACAATGTTGAATGATGTTGTTTTCATTTGGTTTTTAATTTTTATCAAACGTTTTGATACATTTTTCAAAATAATTTTTTTAGATGGAAAAAGTCCTTTCCCACTTGTGATAGTTGGAGGCGTTCTTGAAGCTAATAAGAAGAAATGGAACATTGGAAAGGAAGTCATAAAGCACATTTCAAATGATTTCTCTGGGATCCATCCTATTCATCCTGAGGTAAGATTACATCTAATCCTACAATTTCTTTAATGCAAATTACCAGTTTAGTGATTAATTATAACTGTTAAATAATCTGGAGTTCAATGTTTTGCTGTCGATTAAAGTGGTACAATTAATGTACTGTTGCCTATTGGCAAAGCCGTTATGGTTATTGTTTGGCGGTTTTGATTTGCCATTAGATTTGAGATGAGGAAGTTCTTGAAATTTCGAGGATAATGGATTTTTATGTTCTTTTACTCTTTATTGCGAGGGCATGTTTAGTATATCAGTATTGCGAGGGCATGTTTAGTATATGTTTATTGGAGCCTTGTAGCTCTTGGTAGAATTACTTAGAAGTGAGAAGAAAGTTTAAATGACTAGATTTAGGCAAGTCCAACATAAAATTGTTAAATTGTCATGGGTAAAATAAAAGTCTGGCTGAAATACTCTTGGTCTTATAATTACTGTTGAATTACCTTTTAATGTAAATGACTGGAAACAGAATTGATTAACGACCAAATTTTATACTTCTGGACGCATGCTTCGATCCATCTGTGCCAAGGCAAGCAACTTCTAATGCGATGAAGTTGTGTGCTCTAGATGTCTGTAATATGATTAAACTGACTAATGGGTTAACCTAAAAAAATTAGGGGCATTTACATACGTATATACATACTGTTAAAACTGTACATTATCGTTTAACACACCAAGTTCTCAATATTTGCATTTTGGCATGTTCTTGTTTTTGGAATAAAGAGGTTGTGTTTCTTTCACATCTAGATGCATGATATTGTTAGAATAATAAAAAATGAAAGTAAGATGATACAAAGATTTCTCGTAGGGAGGAGAAATCAAAATCCACTTCAAGTTTAAGGGGGCATTTGGTTCAATGTTATATTGAAATTATATCATGTTATCTAGATGTCCTGATATTTTCATGCCCTTTTTTTAGTGATAATTCTATAACTTTTTACAAAGTTATCTGAACATTTCATCAAAGTAAATTATTATTTTCTTTATATAACATGAATAACATCAAAATAACATTAATTTAAAAGCTCCCTAAGTACAAATAAGGATAGATAAATGAAAATTAAGCTCTTTTATATTTTCAAATGGAGAAATAAGATAGATTTCATCTAAGAAGATTCAAATTAAGAAGATGGCCACCAAATAATTGCTTGAGTTGAACTTCCTTCATGTGAATTTTGTTGTCTTTTTTTTTTCTTCAATTTTTTTTTTAAGCTTTACTTCCCTTTTTTCGTTCTCTCTCTTCCTCCGTCTTTTTCTTTCCTACCTTGCGGCTGCTCTTTCAATTCATGCCGAACCTTTAAAAGGTTTTTTTCTTGTTTTTATTAATTTTATTTTCTTATAAAGTATATTTAAAAAATTAAATATTTGATTTTATGCATCTCTAGAAATATAAGTGGCTGCCAATTCCAAACTTTCCTCTTTTATCTCTATAATTTAAATTTTAAATTCAATATAATCTCAACAGACAATAAAAAGTGGATAATGACATACTAGGCAGTGAAGCTGCAATTTATAGTCAATTTAACTGTGCGAGTTGTAAATACTGAGAATTTTGTATTTATTTTGTCTATAAGTTAATTTATTTATGTTCTTATCTCAAAATTTTACTCCTTTGGTAGTTATGCAGAACTTGCATTATATAACATACTTTTATGAGTCCATAAATTAATATTTTACAGACATTCTAATAACATTGTAGTTTTTAAGCATAATCATAGATACTTAATCTTTTAGAAAGCCTGTAGCAGCCTATAGATACTTATCCATGTCATTGAAAAGTTCAAAAATTTCTATTGTTGTCATGGATGGAAATCAATTCAAAGGGGAGTGGCATTTTCCTTTTCTACAAAACTCAATGTAACAGGAGTGGTTGGTGAGATAGTTGCCTACTTACCTTGTCTATACAAATGTGATACTCTACAATCTCCAAAAAAGTGAAATACATCAATAATATCAAGCACCATTGCCTCTACCACAATAATGGAACTCAAACTATTACGGATTATAGATCAATAATATCAAAAGAATGAGGCCACCGATTGGCCAAAGTGGCCACCTCCCAAGCCACATGGAGCTCTGTGTTCTCCACAAAAGTGACATACACCCACTCCTGACCCATAATATCTAGAAGGATGGTCGCAACACCGGTTAAGTCATCTAAGTACACTGAACCATCGAAGATAACTTTGATCCATGTCGGGGGAGGTGCACAAATACCTTCTTCCAAACAATTTAGAATCGGCTGTTCTTATTTGAGCTTAATGTAAAAGTTGCATTTTTTGGTAACTTTTTTGTTCCCTTTTTGTTCCTTTCTTATATTTTCACATCTTTTACAACTCGACTCATGTGCAGGTTGAACCGGCTGTCGGGGCGGCATTATTAGCATGGAACAAATACACCAGAGCATCCAAAGGGGACCCAATTCTTCATACAGGCTGATAAATTAATGAGAAGTATTCTCTATAAAAGGGAGATGGAGGCCAAGGTACTTCCTTCAGCTCATTAGCTTATTTTCTGACCTGTATGATTATATGCTTTACTTCAGATTACCGAAGCTTGCTAGCTTTTTTTTTTAAATTATCTTTTCTTTCTTTCTTTCTGTCAATTCTTAAACCTGTACAATTGTATGATACTACTGAAAATTGAAATGCCATTGTGTGCCTTGAGTTTTTAGGACGAGCTTGTATTGAATGTAATGTGATTCAAGCATATTAAGCAAATCATATTCTGTTGAATGCAATAGAAATTTGTGAAATTTGGTTCATTGTTTTGAATTCAGAAAATATTTGTCATTTTAATGCGATCTTCATATCATCATGATTTAGATTACACTTCTTTTTAATGTCAAGGAAGGAGATGAGTAATTTGGAGAAAGCGATAGTCAGTTGCCCAAAAATAAAAATAGTTATTTGGTCCAGAAATCTGGCCTGTCTGGGATCTAATAGCAGTGCATGTACTGCATTATGGGCCCCATGTAGGCCTGACGGCGTTAATACTTGCAGGTGGCTATGGCCCACCCGGGCTCAAATATGGAAGGCATAAGCTTATACATGTTAAAGTGTGAACTTGCACTTGTAATATATATGGGATGATATAAATTTATTTATGCTTACTAGATTTGAGCACATATCTATCAAGTATGGGCGCACTCACCTAACGGTATATATTAGTATCGTCAGACGTACGTGGGGACTGCAGTGCATGTGGCACACCGTCATTGGATCCCAGAGAACTGATGTGGTTAAGTTTATGGACCCAATAATTTTTCGTTTCTCAAATGTAACAAATTTATCACAAAAGCATCGAAGTACATTGCACTCATGCATCTAAATAGCGCTCAAGTCTAGCTTACTGCTCGAGTTTTTATCGTAAAACTCGAAGCAGATGCATGTAAAAGATTCATGCTTCTGATGACTCGAGAAGCTCCCCGGGAAGTTGCATTTGAGGACTATGACAATCCTATTATATTAAGGTTTTTGAAGTGAGCCATTTTTTAGGTTACTCTTATTTAATTAAAGACTTATTTTTAAACTTAAAAATATATGATAAGAAATATATTTATTTTAATATTAAAATTACTTAGTATACAATATAAAATTAAAATTTAATTATAATGTATGTTATATGCGCAATAAAATAAATTTTTAATATTAATATTTATTTAAGATGAAAAATTAAGTCTATTTTCTTAAAATGAAGTACATGTTGGATATATATATATATATATATATATA
>JAEMOT010001969.1:1372-42674 GCA_019297695.1 Apostasia ramifera | reverse complement strand
TATATATATATATATATATATATATATATATAGCCTATTTAATTTAATCTTTTGTATATAATCTACATTATTTTGTATACATGAAAATATTATATAAGATACATATAAAAGGGATTTATATACATGTAATACTTATAATTTTAACTAAAAAATTATATATAATATATAGGATAAAGATTATCCATGTCCCTAATATTTGAGACTAATATTAAATGGGTTTGTGATATAGGGCATCTACGACATCGAATGGACATTATCATCTTTGATGAGCCTTATATTTTAGAGTATGTTTTGTTATATAGTTTGCAATATTTTAGATATATGATAGTCCCACATTGTGAATGAAATAAAATTATAAATATTTTATAAAGCTTTTTTCTATGAAATTGTTAATTTGAATTAAGCTCATGGGCCTCTCTAGTGATCCATAGTGGGCTTAATGAATATTTAATAGTCTTTGATGGGCACTTGGGGCATCTTGGGCTTGACTTAGTAAGCTAGAAATTTATTTTGCTAATTAAAATTTTTTTTTGTAATTAGAATATTCTAATTTTGAAATATTATTTTAACAAAAAGATGCATTTAAGAGACGTGTCTCTTAATTAAAGGTCACTTTTAAGTATCTTTTGGCTATTGAATTAATCTTAAAATATTTATAAATATCACATATGTTTCTACAATCTTGCAGTTAGAGAGTTTTGATGCTTTGTTGTATCCTAAAAGGTAATCGCGTCTATACTGCAAATTTACCTTAAGAAAAGTGTTAATCACGCCTCAAAGCTTTCCATTATTTTATTTTCATAACAATCTTAAGGTAGATTTTTGGGTATGGATTCACTCGAAATTTCTTCTGTTCCTGCAACAACTGTTTCTGCACCGTCTGACATGAATGCTGCAATGAAGTTACAATTTCAAAATCAGGACACAATCAAACTTGATCGATTTGATGGTACAAACTTCACGCGTTGGAAGGACAAGATGGTGTTCTTATTAACTGCACTAAAATGGTACTAATTTAAAAAATAATAATAATAATAAAAAATAAATTTTTTAAATCATTCTACACAAATTCAAATATAAAAAATAATATTTTACTTTACATACTCAACAATTTAAAATAAAAATATCAATTTTATTTCATATTCTAGACCAAAATATTTAAATCGAGTATTTTGATCTGAGATGTGAAATAAAGTTTATATTTTTATTAAAAATTATTGAGTATGTGAAGTAAAATATTATTTTTTATATTAAAATTTGTGTAGAATAATTAAAATAATTTATTTATTATTATTATTATTTTTTTTTAAATTAGTACTATTTTGGTCCTGTTTTGGTCCTCGCGCCAAACAGGGCCTTAGGATCTATTACATATTGGATCCTAATCTGCAACCAATTCCAAAACCACAAGAAGATGATTCTGAAAGTTTGAAAAGTACAAGAAACAAGCGGAAAGAAGATGAACTAGTTTGTAGGGAATATATTCTTAATTCTCTCACTGATCGTTTATATGACCTCTACAGAAATCTGACTTCACCAAAGAAAATTTGTTGGAGACAAAATATAATAATGAAAAAAGAAGTACTGACAAATTCTTAACACTTAAGTACTTTGAGTTTAAAATGGCTGATAATATGCCAATCATGGATCAAGTTCATGAATTGCAAATTCTTGTGTCAAAGTTGAGTGAATTGGAAATCAAAGTTCCTGATTCACTTCAAGTGGGGGCTATTTTTTCAAAATTGCATCCATCTTAGAATGAATACAGAAAAAAAATTCTACATTCTGCAGACAACATGACAATTGAAAGATTTCAAACTCATTTACAAATAGAGGCAGAAAATCACACGAGAGATGTATTTCTTCAAGATTCTAAGATTAACTTTGTCAGCAAAAATAGTTTTAGAAAATTTCGGAATAATTTTAAAGTTCAAAAAGGGCAAAGGCAAAATCAATGGTAACACTTTTAAGAAATTTTCTGTGAAGAAAAATCGAAAGTGTTTTCACTGTGAAAAAAAAGGGCACTATATTAAGGAGTGCAGATTCAAAAAGGGAATCAAAAGAAATAGTGCTGATTCTGATAAAGTGAATCTAATTGAAAATGAAGTCAAAGAACTTGTAGCAATGGTGTCACATTTACAAATTGACATGGTCACTAAATTACACATGGCTTCGACTACAAAGTTAACTGATTGGTGGTTAGATTCGGGTGCAACCATTCATGTGAGCAACAACAAATCTATGTTCAAAACATATGAAGTAAAGGAATCCGAGAAAATTCTTATGGGGAATCATGTTGTTGCAAAAGTACTTGGAAAAGGAACTACTGAATTGAAATTCACTTCTGAACAGAAGCTTACTTTATTAAATGTTTTCATATGTCAGAACTTAGAAAAAATCTTGTATCTGCTAATTTGCTGTGTAAGAATGGATTCAAAATTGTTCTTGAGTCGGACAAGATTGTAATCTCTAAGAATGACATATTTGTTGGGAAAGGGTACTCTTGTGACAGGATGTTTAAACTTAGTATTAATGAAATGAATGTGATTTATCCTTATGTTTTTGAGTGTTCTACTTCTCTATGGCATACTAGATTAGGTCATTTGAATTATAGATCAGTAAAATACATGTCTAAGTATAATTATATTGTATTAAGTAATAATACATATGATAAATGTGAAATATGTGTTCAAACTAAAATGATCAAAAAGCCATTTTCTAAAGTTCAACGAACCACTACTTTACTTGAATTAATTCACACTGATATCTGTGAATTAAATGGAAAACTAACCAGAGGAGGGAAAAAATATTTTATAACGTTTATTGATGATTATTCAAAATATGTTTTTGTTTATTTACTAAGAACAAAAGATGAAGTATTTCATAAATTTAAAGAATACAAAACTATGGTTGAAAATCAAAAGGAAAAGAAAATAAAACTTCTGCGAAGTGATCGAGAAGGAGAATATTTTTCTGATTCTTTTAATGAATTTTGTGAAGAGCATGACATAATTCATCAAATGTCTGCTCCATATACTCCACAACAAAATGGTGTAGCAAAAAAAAAAAATCAGACCTTAGTAGAAATGATAAATGCAATATTAATGAATGCTAAATTATCTTTTAATGTTTGAGGAGAAGCTCTTTATACGGCTTGTCACATTAATAATAGAACCCCATCTATGAAAACTCATGTGTTTCCATATGAAGTTTGGAATGGGAGAAAATCTAATATAGGTTATTTTAAAATATGAGTGTGTATTGCTTTCTACAAAGTACTTGATCATTTAAAATTAAAATTAGGATAAAGAGAAATTAGAAGTGTATATATTGGATATGCATAGAACTCTAAAACTTATAAGTTTTTAGATCTACAGTCTAATGTCATTGTAGAATTTGTGCATGATCGAAGGATTATCCTTGACTTGAATCTGTTTATACCTGTAAATGTTCCTTTACTTGTATTTTGCTCCATAGCATATCTTGTCTTTATAATTTTTTATTTATTGTCATTTTTACTGTACCCCTCATTTGATTATCGTATATTGTATGTATTTTCTTGTGTTTTTCCTCAAAACGCATATTATTATAATATTCCTAATCTCCCCACGGACCTCATTTTATTCGTGTTAATTACTTGTCGATTTGTATTTAATCATATCTAAATTACATTTCTTATGCAAACATACTTCATGTGTTGGCTCATTGGCCTAGTTTTATTTGTTGATAGACTAATTTTCTTAAATAAATTTATGCAGATCATATGCATATCATTTTAATTAATTTTTGCTCATAGTCTCATAGATGCGAAAATTTTCATCGTGCCTATATCAATTCATGATTTTAAAAACTTTTTAATGAGATCTTTGAGATTAACATTAGTATTTCAATTATATTATTTTTACAAATTCTATCTTTTTTTTATGTTTTAAATAAAATTTACTTTTTAAATATAAAACTACAAAAATACCGTCCCTCTTGTCCTACCTCGGCTTTGCTCTAGTTGCCAGAACCGCTGCATGCCTCCACTCTGTAAGTGCAGCTTGTGAGGATGCTAATGTCCACATAGGTCACATGCACGAGGTAGCATTGGAGGCCTTATGGCCAGAGTGAGAAGTAGAGAGAAACTAGAAGTTAAAAGGGAACAATAAAATAATAAATTTAATTTTTTAAAAAACCTTAATCAGAAGATCTGATCAAAATATTAATGTTAACTTCAGAAATCTTATTAATAAATTTTTAAAATTGTAAACCTGTTTGCTATTACCCCTAATCAACCTATTTTTGAATGAGATTTACCATAAGATATATTATATAAATGAAAATCTAAATTTAAAAAATAAGACTAAAAATTAAAATCAATTCAATTCTAAAATTAACTCGAAATCAAATCGATTTTAGTTAAACAAACTCGCTTGAACTCAAACGTAGTATCAGTCGGTCCACGACTTTTGGAAATATTTCATTTGAGTCCTTAAAAATATTTCATATTTCTTTTCAACTATAAAGAGAAACGGTTAAATTTATCATTTTACCCTCGCTCTCCTCTCTCCCCGATCACACTATTTCACAGCTCGACGCGCAGCCAGCGCCGCCGTCACAGGCACCGCGCGAGGCCGCGCCGCGCTGACGCAAACCTTGGGATCGCGTAGATGCCGCGCGACAGTGCAGTGCGCTGCCCGCGCAGATGCCGTTCGTTCGGCTTCAGCACCGGTGCGCGGGGAATCAGCGCCGACGGGCGATCCTCCATGGGCGGCGGCCGCGGATGTCGCTGTATGGGGAGATGTCGCGCGGCCTTGCAGAGCGCCGTCTTTACACGGCCGCGTGCTCTGCGTCGGCGCAGCCACGTGCGGCGCCTGTGACGGCGGTGGTGGCTGCGCGCCGACTTGAAAGGGGAAGAGAGAAAAGGGAGAGAGCCAGAGAGGGGAGAGCAATTCTGGTACTTCTTAATTGAAATTTTAATTTAAAATTAAATTCTATTTTAAGTGGTAATTGAGAGCAGACCAAATTAAAAAAAAAAAACTGATTAAAAATTTAATATAATCATGGTGGCCAAACTGAAAATAATTTTAAGAGATTAAAAAAATTTTATTATATAATTTATTGTCATTATAAAACTCAAAATATTACAAAAAAAATTAATTTATTATGATTTGATTTATTCTAACATGTATATTAATTTGAATATCTGGATTAAAAGATGCTAAGCCTATGCATTCAGTTTAAACTATTGTTTTCATCCCCTAAATGACATGCTAATTCACAAAATTCGTTCTAATTTCATAGCACATCATGAATAGAGAGAGTGCAAGAATAAAATATTTTATTATTTACCGTTAAATTTATGAAAAATTTAAGTATTAATTAATGATAAAATATTTTAATTTTGTAAATCTACATAAAATAGAGGGTCTATCTTAATGGCTCAATTATAAATTAAATAGAAAACTACACGAATCCTTCATATAGGTTTGTACTTACTCAAATTTGAGTCAATCAGTTTATATCCGATCTGAATCTAATCAATTTAATAAATAATGGTCAAATATTATAACACTTTTTTTTTTTATGGAAATGACAAAACTTATACTTTTATGAAATAGTACTTTCATGACTCTGATCTGTATATTATAGTTTAGGTTTTGAAAATTCGTAGTTTCATATATTATATTTTTAATTAATACAATTATAGATGTTGTTCGAGGAAATATCTGGTCGGTTAATTGATTGTTTCGGTAGATTAAGATTTAGGAGCTATCAATGGAGTGAAGACATTGATTTAGCAAGAGACTTTTGTAAATGTAAAGAAAGCTCCGTTGTAAATATGGAGAGATCATTTCTTTATTCACAAATTTTAATTATATAACTTCATAAGATAATAAAAAATGATGATAATGATAATTAAATAACATATTTTTTTATCATATTTGATCAACTTTTCACTTTTTAAGATCGTGAAGATTGATCAACATCAATAATTTTCACCGACGTCTTTTAATCTTGTTACGCCTCGCAAAACGAAACTTCATATTTTTGTTCACTAAGCTCATCTATTTCATCGTGATAACTTAATCAACTGTTTGTTGAATATTTGTATGGTTCATCTTTATTGGATAAATATATCGTTAAAATTGAGAGTCAAAAATCACGTTCAACAATTTGTGTTGCATAAGAAATAAATTTAAGATTCCTTAAAAAAAATTAAATAAATAAATTTGAGATATAATTTTAATTTTATCGAATGTGTTGACTAACTTTTTTTGGCTGAAAATTTTTTTCTTTTATTGAACTGAAGGCCTACAATTAATCGATGTATTAACTGGAACGAAAGAGTAGTTAAAAGGGTCCATCCAAAAAAGCCATTTTTTTTTGGCTATTTGGCTATCAAGTAGTTCGTTCCGAGATTGCTGGGGATTGGCCGCCCTACCGCCCTACCCTTCCCTTTCTCATCGAATCCTCTCGATCGGACTCCTCGATCCACCCCTCCCTCTTCCTCCTCCGTCAAATCTCTTCTTCTAGTCACGGAAATTTTCTAATTTTATTTGCTTACATCACGTCGTTTTCATTCGTGGAAACCGGGGACGGCATTGGAGGAACGGCGTTCTAGGGTTTTCACGCCTGGTCGGGGCTCTCGACTGAGGCGTTTGCTGGTTTTCTGAGATCACACAGTTCGGGTTCTTATTCCTGGCAGAACCCTAGATCTGAAATTCAGGCCGCTGCGGAGGCTGCTGTGTCCTTCATTTAGGCTCAGACATGTTCTGGCGGATGACTGGGCTATCCACGGCGTCGCCGGTAAGCTCAAGAAGCCACCTGATCCATTTTCCATGTTTATCTGTGTTTTACTTGAGCTTTCCTTGTGGATGTCTTCCACGGCTGTATGCTGTATCTTTTTTGTTCGTTTTGTACTCGGTAAAATGAGTTATGAGTTGCTCTATGTCGGGTAGCTTGGATATGGACTTTGTGAAAGCATTGGCCTTTTAGCAAACTGTGCCGAGGCATGCGTGTTTTTTTTTTGAAAGATGCGGCATGTGTTGTTACAGGTAAGGTCTTCTGATATTGGTTCGGTGAATCAATGTATATGACCAAGATGTATGCTTTCTAGTAGCTGGCGGGTTGGTGGATTTTTGATCATTTTGGAATTATTAATCCCTTTCCTCACATTTTGTCCTCATGCTTATTAAATAGGGAGTAGTAGAGTTTCCGTGAGTGATTCTACAAATTTATGGCATCTTTTGAATTAGGATCTTCATTTTGGGTGTCCTAAAATCATCATCTTATGTTGACATTCTAGATAGAAGGTTACTGGTATAGACATGGAGAAACAATTCCTTCTATTGATATTGCCTAGAAGATGAAGCCGAAAAGTGAAGGAAGCACATTAAGAGAACTTTTAATAGTCCACTCTTTCATTTAATTACAACACGAAACCTGGAGATCCTCTTTACTGTTAGGGGATAACCTCTTTACTATGCAAAATTAAGGCTGTGTACTTCAACCTTTCACATAGTCAATTGTGGGTGCAATGTATGCTAGGTATGATCAATCAGTATACTACACACTGGGCCAAAAGCTTCCAGAGTCCTTTTCCGTTGGTCTTCAATGAAATTAAATCTACGGAGGAAACACATGCAAAGCTAAAACTAAGTATATTCTTTGATAGTTTTGTAAGAGCCTTTATTCTCAACAGTCTCTGATTTTGTGGGTTCTTTGAACTTTGAGGTGTAGTTCCTCAGCACATATTTGTGTTGTTTGATCTTTTATATTGTGAATTTCAACCTTGCTACAACTACCCTTTTATGCTGTTTATCTATTAAAGGAATTTGTTGCTAAAGCAGTGTACTCAATTCAGTTTTGGCGTTCTTTGTGGTTTTTTTGTTTGTTTGTTTATTGTCTAACTGTCTTTCTTTCTTTTTTCTTGGTAAAGTCTAACTGCTTTTCAACTTCAACATTGTTTTAGAATGTTTTTATGTACCCTTAACTGTGAATACAACTTTCAGAACCTCGAAGAGTATTAAGCAAATTTCTTTTTTTTTTAATTCAAGTTTGGTATAGTTGAACTGTGTCAATCAAGGACTATTAATTGGTACCCTAAACCTATGTCCTTATAGTTCTCTGATTGTTTTTTGGCCGTAGTAATGCTTTATTTTTCATCATATTAATTTAAAGCCTATGTGCAAATTGCAGGTGGAAACTATCTTGGACAAAGAGAATTATACTTTGGAGGAACTCTTAGATGAGGATGAAATTATTCAAGAATGCAAAGGATTGAATAATCGCCTCATAAATTTGTAATGCCTGTTATTTTTGCATTTATCAGAGCCAGTTCATTAGAGTTCCTGTCTAGAAAGCAACATGGATATAATGCATCTACATAAGTACTTCAGCATAATGGCTGAACTGGCTTCCTAGTTCTTTTTCAGAAACGAGTGTATCCAGTAAAACCCAAACTTGGATTGCTGTCTTCAATAGGTTTTAAGAAATATAATGAACTAATGATTTTTCTTGTGACATTTAAGTCCTATTTGCTTTCCAACTATTTTTGTGGTTTTTTATCCATGCTTTGATAGTTCTATAATGTGAAATAAAGTTAATTTGTTGTGTTTATATCTGTGTAAGATGTGAACTAATATTGGTGGCTATATTGAAATTTGTGTAGGATGTCAAATATGTTTAATTTCTTGGATTAGAGTTTGTGTAGGATATGAAATAATTTTTTTATTATTTAGAATTATGTTGGATTTGAAAGATGTGTGGCTAACCACGGGCCAAACGAAGACTTTATATAGAGTACCTAGGTTTTTTCTTCTGGTATTTAGTGTTATTGGAAATTTTCCATTATGCAATGTATATTATTTTTGAAGCCAAAAAATGTTTTAAGTTTGATGATTTTAGTATTTATTGTGGTTATATTGGTTGTGCTAACATGCTTTTGTTGTACTTGCTCTATCGGAGTTTATGAATCACGTGTTGATTTTGATGCCAAAGTAGTTTGGATGAGAATATTGCTACACCTACAGCAATTCTAAGATTTGGAATTCCAAGCAGATTTGAAATTTCATTGTTTGCTTTATTTTCATTGTGATAGCATTCTTGTCTTCTATTGGTGCGTTAAGATAGTCATACTTGAATCCAGTAAAGCAATTTTACTTAATATTTGTTGTTTTTTTATTTATGATAAGATTTGATATGATTAGATTTATGATCATGTTTGATATGATTAGACACATTCTCTGTCTTTTATGAATAGGTTGAGCATTGTCAATCATTGTATTCATCCTTTGTCAGACTTAACTGTACTAGTTTTTAATGTTCCTTCAAATATTTCCAAGTTCATGAACTCTTACTTTTAAATGTTGTTTTTTTTCCATCAAAACAAAATCTTGTCTTTTGCTTGCTCTTTGGAAGTAGAACTTTAATCAATATGTCATTGATTATCATTCTTTGCTCTTGTTCCTATGATTTCTTAAAAAATAAAATTTAAAGTTGCTTACTTTACTTTTTTATTTTGTTGGAAGTTAATTTAGATCTATATTTTCCTTGATCTCATCTTCCATTATTATATAATAGAGGTGGATATGTTTTTGTATAGTTGTTCACATTGCTATTTTAAAGTAATTGAAACGCCATGATAATGAAGGATACTGTTAGATGACAAGGTTCTCGCAAATTGTAGAACAAGTTTACTTTTTAAAATGAGAAATAGGGATAGTAATGATCGTCATTATATAATCAAGCACATTGACATACATTAGTTTATTAAAACTAGAAAAAATTTATGGCTTTGCAGGCATAGTGTAAAAGTAGCTCATGTGTTGTGTTAGCTTCATTTACAATGAAGAGCTAAATCTGGTTAATTAGGGAAATTGAAATTAATGTGATAGACAATAATGAAAGGGGTCGGACAAATATGTTTTGGGTGGATGTAGTGCAAAAAGATTTTGCATATTTTCAGCAAGCATTACAAGTAGCACTAAACAAGAATGACGATGATGCATTCCTTAACTAACCAAATTAGGTTTGTTTAAGCTACTAATATTGATGTTTATGATCTGGATTGTGTCTTGTTATTTTATTCACCAGATAACATGCTTGCTTTGCATTGAAATGGATTGATATTATATAACAAAAACAATCACCAAGCCTTCATCCCACTAAGTGGGTTCGGCTGCATAAATCTTTTATTTTCATTGCATGCTATCAAATAGATTAATATTATAAGAATGGTAATTAAATTGCTTAGTTTCTCATGATTTCTGCATTAGATTGTTTGTGAAGTGTCAAACACAAGACATGTTTATTATAAATATATGAATTGGTGTTAAAGGAATTACCATTTTGAGTTTATAATTGATTTTTGTGTATAACAGTCACATTTCATGTTCCTGATTATTTGTCTTCATTATAACTATCTGTAGTCTTCGGGAGAGGTCTCAAGTGGAGCAGTTAATCTGCTATATTGTTGAAGAAGCTCCTGATGATACTGAGAAGAAGCGATCTTTTAAGTAATTTGTTTGGATAAAAATTGTTTCATTCTGTTATGAACTCTCTTTTACCGTGTTCATTAGTTGATTTGTAACCTAGGTTTTGTTTTCCAATATAGGTTTCCTTTTATTGCATGTGAAATTTTCACATGTGAAGTTGATATCATTTTGAGAACGTTGGTAGAGGATGAGGAGGTTAGATATTTCGGTTTAATATCATATAACTTTTAAATCAATTATACATTTTACATTCCATGTGTTCTTACTATGCCTTTAATTGTTTTTCCTAGAAGTGTAATTTGTTTTTCATTAATATTTATTTTACAGCTGATGAATCTCTTGTTTTCTTTCCTCAAACCTGATCGGCCACACAGTACACTGCTGGCTGGTTGTTTTAGCAAGGTTCATCCTTTTTCTTTTCTTCAGCACTGTAAAGAATTATGGAATTAACGTCTTATTGTCTTCTAGGTTGTTTTATGCTTGATGGTGAGGAAAACATCCCAACTCATGAGTTATGTTCAAGTAAGTCAAGTTGTTAATTTTAGTGTAGTCAGGTTGGTTTTATGCTTTTGAGCTGTTTTAGCTTTGTTTATTCAGTTCTGTATTGTTACCTTTTTTTATTGACATTTCCTTTCTGCCTAAAATACGAGCATCTGTCAAGTGATTTAGGTGTTGGAATATGTTAAAAGGGCTTTACGATTACATTGTTGTTACTAGATAATTGTTGCCTATATTTAGGTTAACTGACATTTTTATTGTGGTTTTGAACCCATAGGACCACCCAGAAATTTTCCACCAACTTGTTGATCTGATTGGAATCACATCAATGATGGAGGTTAGCTGTTCACGATTCTCTTCCAAAACTTATAGACATTGATATTATTATTTGTTCAATACATTGTTATGGAACCTTTCAAATTCTGTGATCGATTATTTAGAGTGTCCATGTATTTGAATGTAAAACAGGTGTTGATACGATTGATTGGTGCTGATGAGAATATGTATTCCACTTACACTGATGCATTTCAGTCATTAGAGGGGACTGATGTGCTTGACTTGATTGTTGATAAATTCAGTTCATCGGTATGTGCTGTTTGCATGATTTTGTTCGTTTTTATTACCGTACGTATGTTTATTTTAATGTATGGCATTGCATAGGGCCTTACTTTATAATATTGCAATTTGTTGAATGAGAAGAAATGTCCAGTTGCATTGCATGAATGCTGCCAAGTTAGTTATTTTTGTTGATTATGCCACAGAAAAGGATATGTTTATGTAATAGCAACTTCACGCTTTCCTAAAAAAAAAAAAAAAAACTTCACGCTTTCCACATAGGAAGAGCAAAACTGCATTCTTTCTAGCCAATTCCCTTTGCCGTCTAATCTTTCCATCTCTGTATAGTTGTGACCTATCAAAAGAATTATGGCTGAATCTTTCAAAAAAAAAAAAGCATTATGGCTGAAACATACATTGTTTCAAATTTTTCTATTGCACATAGTACTAGAGTTGAGAGAAGCAAGAGATGAAAAAAAGGACATTATGCTGATAAGAAATTGTGTAGTCAATTCGTTTGGTTGTCTGCTCTCCTTCGACAAACCAACATCCACTTTTACTTGCTTTATTCCTCTTTTTAGCGGCCAACTTTCTATCGTTTCTTTTGTTATAAAAAGCACGGGGAAGATGCTGTGTACTTCTATTGCATTAACTGATTTTATCTGTTGATGATGGTCAAGTATTCGCAGATAGGGAAGCTAAGGAGTTGCAACTCAAAATCCAACATTCTTCTAGTAAATCTTTTTGCAGTATTTTTTCATTGTTAATGGAATTTTGCTATGGTTTCTGTTTCGGCAATAGGCTCATATAGCTCTACTTTTCTATGTATATTGCACCTGCAACACATCTTTTTTAACACATCTACCATATTACACTACTATTAGTAAAAACTCTAAGAGATGCTTCATAGCTATGCTTGGTCCATATTGGATTGAGAGACCTTGTGGGTGTGAAATTTCATATGCAGAGCTCAGTTCCAGATTTTCTGATAAACAAATCAAGTACTTTTGTGATAATTTGCGCAGGATTCACCCGAGGTTCATACTAATGCTGCGGAAGTCCTTTGTGCAATAATTAGATATGCTCCTCCAGGGCTTGCAGCAAAGGTTTGCAGTCCAAGGTAGTTGTTTGCATTCATCAATGGTGTTTACATGTTTTGATTATTTGATCCAACTCAAATTTTTCATGTTACACTGCTTGATATACAGCTTTATGATCTTTTTATGTCGTGTTATACTTGCAGTTTTGTGGGAAGATTATTTCAGTATGTATTGGAAGATTCAAGACCAAGATCTGTTCTCATTCACTCGTTGTCTGTGTGTATATCTCTGTTGGATCCTAAGAGATTAGTTCAACCTGCATTTCAATCTTTCCGAAATCAGATAAATCATGGCAGAGTGGTGATCGCCTATCCAGAGACTGTTGATGGCATGTTGGAGAGTTTAGGTAAGCTATTTTTCCAACAGTTGAGTGCTTTTTTTGTCAGATTATCTACTTCAGTGTAGATTTTTGCATTCTTGGAATAAATTGTTAATCTTCCTGAATTTCAGAACTGGTTGGAAATTTATATAAGTTCTTATTATCTTACTGAAATTGATATCTAGAAAGTTGTAGAACCTGAAATACAAAAATACAACATTTTTATCTTGAGAATACAATTATTATCATTTAACTTGGAGGGCCAAATGAGGAAGTGTCTTGATTGAGCCGTGTGGCTAAATATTCTTATTGAAACTTTTACTGAACTTCATGAAGAAATTAACACCTTGGGAGTGGATGTGATTGGTGGGTTATGAAAGAACCAAGACAAGGTCGTATGTTGCAATTTGTTGAATATTATATTGATGAAGGGAAGAGCTGTTAATTTTACTCTTAATTCACTCGAAACTCACTCCTTGAACTCGATACTGATCAATTCATAATTATTAGATATTATGTTTTTCTAAGTATGTAATATATGTAAGGTAATAAATATCCTTATATATAAATAAATGTGAATCCTGATAGTGTCTTTGGAGAGAAATTAAGTTATTTATGTCTTTTTAATAAATATATATATGTCTTTTTAATAGTATATATATCCTTTTACTTTTAATAATGTTATACATGAAAATGTGCAACACTTCAAATGCATTGTTATTTACTTAACTCGAATCAACTTGAAATTCAAATCAATCTCGAATAATTTTGAAGACTCAAATTGGAATAGCTCAAACTTGAAATAAGATCAACTACAGCACAAACTTGATTTGTTTACAACCATAATGAAGGATATTAGTTAGATAATTAGCATGTTATCTCATCATTATGTTTTCTATCTACTTGTAGTTGCAATTCCCATGCTTTCTTTTTTGAATGGCCTTGGTTCATCTTATTATTTATTGCAATTTACACTCACATCTTACATTTCAATTTTTTAATACTCGACAGTTTGTTAGTAATTCTTTGGAGTCCATTTAAACATTGTTATTTATGTGTCCTCCATAATTTCATACATTGGTCTTTCTTCTATGCTGCTTAAATGTCTGAAATGAGTATATGGAAATTGTCTATGGAAAATGATCTACAAAAAGATGTGATAGTGGTGGCTAGATTGACATGGTTTGTATATGTGCTCCAAATTGCGAAAGTATATGGTGAAATGAAAACAGGAATTGATAATATGAAGAATAGGAATTGTTATTTTTTCCCCCTAAACATCACAATTCCTCCCATCCCAATTAGGAATTTTAGTGGTGTGGATTCAAACCTGAGACTCTCTGGTTCTAGACAAGCTTTCTCTTTACTAGACTAGGAGATGCTCCACTAGGAATTGCTAATTTTAGAAATTAGATTTTTTGGCATGCATAGTAAAATTACAACAAGAGATCCTAATGTCTGAATCATAAAAAGGCATCTTTGTGTCAAATGCTCCGATCTTTATGAAGGACCTATGAAGGACGAATATGATATAGGATACAAGATACGATACGACATGGGCATGGGAATACGACAACCTTTCAAAAATTAGGATACAATACTTTATGGGCACATTAGTAGATATAATAATATATTTATTAAAATTTGAATAAAGATAAAAGAAATCTTAAAATTTATCAAACACATGTGATATTCATCTTTCTTTTCATTAGTTCTTTTTTTTTCATATATTTCATAAACACTTAAAAAATCTAAAGGCATTGGGACATACATCTGTTAACTTAATCAAAGCAATTAACAATTTATAAATAATTAAATGTATTTTTTAAAAAATAAATCAATTTGCTTGAATTTGTTTTGCTAATATAAAGTTATGGATAAGCAATAAATTTATAAGTTTCAAAAATTATGTTCTGAATTAAATTAAAAATATTATGAAATAAATATACATAAGCAACCAATTTAATGATAAATCTAATATAAAAAATAAATAAAATGAATAAAGGTTATCTTTGTTCTTTAAACATAATGATGCATAGAACTGATAGAAGTATGCATGCTTAAATACAAATGAATTATTCAAGAAAATGAGGATAAGCAAGCATATTTTAGTTGGATTATACTAAGGCTCAGTTTTAAGTATGTATCTATTTTCATTGGTTATGGAAGTCCTGACTGAACTTATTTAAGATGTACTTTAATGTATATTTTTTGTAAATAATATTTGCATTGTGGATGAAACTAAAGAGGGGGTTAAGGCAAAACTCAAATTATGGAGGAATGTTTTAGAGTAAAAGATTTTTATTTTAATAGATCAAAAATTGAATATATAAAGTTCACATTTAATTAAGAAAGGAGTATTTGCATTGGCAATGTAATAATTGTTGATCAAATTATCTGGATGAGTGAGCGCTTTAAATACCTTAGATCAATCATGTAAAATTATAGTGAAATAGGTAGTCATGTCATTATTAGAATTCAAGCAGGATGGATAAAGTGGAGAAATGCATCTAGTGTATTGTATGATAGAACTAGTGTATTATATGATAGAAAAATTTCACTCTGACTTAAAGGTAAATTTTATAAAACTATTGTATGACCAATGTTCTATAGTGCCGAATGTTGGCCTACAAAGTAAATACACACATAAGATAATCGTCGCAAAAATGAGAATGGTTAGGTGATGGGTGAGTATATGTGAAAGGATAAAATAAGGAATGAGCATATTTATGTAAAGGTTGGAGTAACCTCAATTGAAAATAAACTCAGAGAAAGTCGACTTAGATGATTTGGACATATAAATCATAAGTTGATAGTAGCTCTAGTATGAAAAGTTGGATTATTAGATATTGCTTATGTAAAAAGAGAAAAAAATAATAAAAAGGGATATGATAAGAAATTATAAATAATGATCTTGCATATTTTAAGTTAAATAAGGATTTGTTATTTGATAGAGCGCAATGAAAACAAAAGATTCATGTAGCCAATTCTACTTAGTGGGATAAAAGCTTAGTTGTTGTATTTGTAAAAGATATGATATAAAATTAACTAAAGTTAGTTTTATTTTGGTATGTATATAGGATGTGAAATATAGTTAGTTTTTTATTTTGAAGTTATTGTTAGATGTGAAATAAAATTGGTTTTATTGTTAGTGTTTGTGTAGGACTTGAAATATTATTTTTTTAATATTAAAATTTGTGTATAATGTGACCAATAAGATTAATTTTAACCCAAGTTAAAATTAACCTAAATAAACGAACAACCTTCTTAGAATTTTATCTTCATGATTACTAGACATGGATTCACTATCTGTGACACTTCGACTTATGCTTGGTCTTAAGTGCAAGATTATGAATTGCTGGGCTTATGCCATTTATTTATGCGATCTATATTATGTCTAGTGACTGTTATTGTATTATTATTTTCTATTAACATAGGTTTTAGCCTTTTAAAGATTCCTAAGATTACTTTCAAACAGTAATGGACCTTAATCTTTACTTTGTCCCATAAGTGTCTCTGATGAATTAACAAACTAAATTAGATCATTTTTCCATCACTGAGTGGTCTGTTTTTGAGTGTCAGTTGTTGAATATTCATTTGATTATATATTATGTTGCTTGACAATATGCCTTATGAAGGTGAACTATTGAGGCTATTGGATGTTTCTACTTCTGAAGTTGTCTTGCCCACCACATACGGCAGCTTAAAGCCACCCCTTGGAAATCACCGTCTAAAGGTATTAACTCACAAGCTAGATGTCTTTTATTGTTAATTGATGAAATATTTTGTGTTTTTGAGAATGGAATTATGGAATCCCTGTTTGTGCGTACTAAGTTTGGGTCTAAGGAGATTGGAACCTTCATGTTGCTCCATAACAAATAGTTAAGGGATCTTGGTTGCAACACTTTTGTGGCACTATTGGTGTGTGACAATAATTACATAGTTTAAACTTAGTGCATTCAGGTCCCTTTTGACATTAATAAATTAATCAAGTCGGTCCTCTAATTTGAGGTAATGTGCAAATAAATCTTTTGACATTAATAAAGGGACTCAATAGATAATATTTTCTCTAATTGATGAATTAATTTAACTAATTTGAAGGCTAAATCATCATTTTAGATGAAGATTACGTCCAAACTGATCTATCAATTAGAAAAAGTATCATTTATTAAGTACTTTAATTAATACCAGAGGACTTATTTGCATTTTATTTCAAATAGAGGATCTATTTGATTAATTTAGAAAGTAGAGGGACCTAGTTGCACATATGCTCAAACTAGAAACTAGAGGATCCTAGTAGCTCATAGGCGCAAACTAGAGGGACCTAATTACTATTATCCCTATTCTAAATTGTAAAACTACTAATGTTTTTAATTCTCGTTTTGTTAGTCCAGTGCACAGTTTTGTATATTTAGCATTTGCAAATTGAACACTTGCAACTTTTGATACACATATAATTTATGGGTTCAGAGATACTGCTTTGGTGTGATTTTGCCCTTGATGTTTTAAATAAGGATTTTGTATTATTTCATTAAATTTTAGTGCTGCATTAACTTATTACTGAGATTGAAACCAGCGTGATTCTCCTTGTTAATTACTTGTGCAAGCACAGCTATTTAGCTGTAAATAAATATGCAATGATAGTAAATGTATTGCCGTAAAGGATCACTAGAAATTTCTTTCCCAATTTCAAATTTCATTAATGGTTGGCAATAAAAGAACATATTTTGAGGGAATTCAGTGGTCACTGCTGTACTGATCTACCAGTCGTCAGAAAGAATCAGGGTAATGTCTACTTCTCATTTTGTGTTTACTCTTATTATACGAATTTTGCCACCTGTGGTATCTTTTTACAAGCTTCAGCTTGTTATCTTGATGCGATTATGAGTATTGATCAACATGTACATAATGAATGGGAATGAGTTATCAACCTGAACCTAGATGTTTGGGAAAATGCTATGGTTGATGACGATACCTTATAATTTGGTGAGGTTTCTTGAAGCTGCTTGGCTCTCAAGTAGGGCAGACTGAATGAGTTGATTTAGGAATTCTTTACTATCTTATCTTGACAAAAAGTATATATTTTAGTTAATTTTAAGACATTTTTATTTTTTTTATTATGATAGTTCTCCAGTGGTAGAAACAGTCTCTGTGCCTAAAGAAGCCTCTCATTTTTCGTTTGCTTAATTGGGAAGTCTTGTATGTGGATGAGCTCTAACTACTCTGGCCAAAGAGGAATTATGTCCGACAAACATATATGAGAGTGTTGCCGCTTGAACCATTAAACCTCACACATTCCTCCTAGGGCTGCATTAACTGCACTTGACAAGATGCTTTATCTGAACAGCTTGTATCTAGTTTGGGCCCTTACCTTGCATGGCTGTTGGCAAGTTAACCTTTCAACACTAAATTGAGTCGCACCAGTTTCATACAATTTATCCTGATGTAGCGCGAAAGTCACTAGCATGATTCTTACGTTGCCAAATAAAAGGACAGTACTTAAGTGTATATGTGAAAGAAATTTATTAAACTAAATGACCTAAATATGCATTAATTTGTGTAACTAAAATATCTTAATTTAAATGATTATTAGATGATACAAAATATGATATGATGAGGAGATCAAATTAAGCTAAGTTCAATTATGTAGGTTTTGAATTCACGTAGTTTCTTGGGAAATTCTAAGGAAATTAATGAAGCTCAATGTAAATCCAGTGAACTGATGCATTTAAAATGGGAATTATATTTAGTCTTAAGGAAAAAAAAAAACATATACCAGGCATATAAGCAATGAATTAACAAAACCATAGAATCAAATGTCATGGTTTATCATATAGGAAATGCTTCAGCAACCATGGAAATTAGGACAGATAGTACTTAATAGCAAATAATTCATCAATGGTGAAATTTAAATTTATTGGAATTTCATAACAATGAGGTGAATTTCAAGTTAAATTCCAATCAGTAGAAATTGAATTCCAGACTATGTAAAGCTGGAGATCAATACATTTAGGTCTGATGCACAGTTCAATTTAGCAGAAAATTCATCAAGATTTGGTAATTCAACATAGGATCAACAAAATGAACTTGAAATTTCAATAACAAAGAAAACCAGAGTACTGGAAAAGAGTGGAAACAGAGAAAGATGGTAAGGCACTAGACCAAGGTTAACACAGAACGGAAAAAATAACAAACAAAATCAAAGAGAATAGAAGCCCTAACATCCATAAGAATCTCTAGCCAAATAAAATTGTCACAACCCACTGCCACCTCCAGCAACAATTGAATCGACACTACCTATCCGATCAATAGAACACTGTCGCAACCCTTTGCTCTAACACTGAATCTGTGGCCACCTACTCGGAATTGTCAAAATGAAGAAAAACACCAACCATTTTGCCATGACTGAAGCTTTATAGAGGAGGGAGGCCAGTGGTTTCAACCAACATGCGCTCGAACTTGGAAAAGGCGGGCGGTCGTGCTGCAAGGAGTTTGGAGGGCCAGAGACGTGCACGAAAAGATTGGCTGGTATTGCGCGGCGTGGGATGATGAGAGGTCGACTTGATCAGCTGAGGTGAGGCAAACCATGGCTGAGCTTCTTGGCAAGGAGGAAAAGACCAAAATCTCGATTGAATTAGGGCTGTGTGGCCTAATTCAATTTAATGGTCCAATTAAGCTTCAGACTTTCAGTCCTCCTATTTGCAATTTGCTCATAAGTTAGCACAACTAGTCCAATTGAATCCAATTCCAACCTAAGCTAAAACCAAATGAACGCAAACAAGACCTGATTTATCTCAATTGAACTCGACTCAATATACTTGAGTTCAATTGAATCAAATCCAATCTAATTTACTTAAGTTTGATTTGACTCAAGTTGAATGTAAATAATTCAATTTGAATCCAATCAACCCAAATTAATCAAATAAGACTCAAAATAAATACATGACACTAAAGTGAGCGTTCTCGCCGACATAACTAGTCTGACTGACCTAAAATAAAAATACATATGACTAATAAATAAAAAATAACCCAATAATACCCCGATTTTCCTTAAATGCGAAAATTGTGTCTACACATGTACCAGTGACTCAAATGCCCTGCATCACATCCACTTTAAAAGAAAGTATAGTTTAATTATTTTGAAATATAACTAACACCATCACCATCATCAAAAGTCATCAATTTACTTAAATCATGTATTTCGAATTGGTTGTTTGAATCAGTTGTTTTTGTCTTAATGTGGTTTTAACATTAATTAGTTGAATTATCAAATCTGTTCATTTTCCTTTTTCTTGCAACAAAGGGACTTTTTGTTGATCCCCCTCCCCTTTAATATTGTTTAATTTTCTTGCTTTGGTGACATGAAAATATAAAGAATTGTAAGAGTAAATATAGTAACAATTTCGCTCATTTAACTTTGGCTGCAACAAATGCACATTTCATTCGCAAAGAAATTATTCTTTTAGGTAATTTCTCTATTAGTTTAATCAAATCTTAAGATATTATCAAAGGTGCATATAGATATTGAAAAGCATGGAAAAGTGTTTTGCAAGTTTTATGACATGCCAGAATTGATATGAAATTTCAGTCTCAAATTAGTACCTGCCATGATTGTTCCCAAAAAGTTTGAAAATTTGGTTTTCATGCTTGCATTGGTTGTAAGCCATCGAGTTTTGGTTGGTTTAGGACTAAAAATAGCCAAAAGAAGTGAAACCACTTTAACAAGGTGATAAGTAAAGGAATAAGAAAAATGTATAGGCCAAACTAAGTTGGTTAAATATTATGGGAAAGGACTTGGATAAATTAGAGCTTTTTTATTGAGATAAATTAAAGTTAACACCACAAGAAACCTTGTAGATTCATATAGCTGACCTGATTCGTTGGGATAAAGTTAATGATAATGACAAATATGTGATGATTAAATTAAAATAATTTAATAATTTCTGAAACTCGTGAGTGAAATGGGAGACCAAAAACTCTATGGGTTAGCCTGAGACCGAAGCAAAACCAAAATCGAGGTTCAAAACTTTGTTTGAGATTTCCCCTTGATAGGTTTTTATTATTTGGTTCTAAATATAACTTTGATCCGTTCAATCCTCCTTTCTTTCTCTCATTTTATTGGATTCATGTATCTTTATTTCCATTGTAGTAGTTATTATCATCTGTACAGGATCTTTTTTTGGTCTATTTATTATATACCCAAGTCTGTTGTACACAAAATTTCAAGGCCTTGCTGGTTGAAATTTGGCATGCATGTAGGATTTTGTTTGCCTTGTCTACTGGAGCTGTACTCGCAATTACAAAGGTGTCTAGTGTCTGTAACATATGTAGGCGATTGATTATATTCTATGTAATTTTTTTAGTGGATTTTCATTTTCTGTGTTGTAAGTTATTTTATTTTTATTCCACATTTTCTGCTATACCTTGAGTATGGTTCTCTTTATCTGTTCATTTTACTGCTGCTTACCTTTTCATTTTTTAGATTGTGGAGTTCATCTCAGTTTTATTGACAATTGGTTGTGAAGAGGCTGAGAAGGAGCTCATGCGTCTTGGAGCTTTAAGGCGCATGCTTGACTTATTTTTTGAGTGAGTGTCTTGACTTAATACCCACTAAACATGAGGGACACAGTAGTACACCTTTTTATGGCTGTTGTGAACATCTCATCTTGTTTAGGTACCCATATAACAATTTTTTGCATCACCAAGTGGAGAGAATCATTGGATCATGTTTAGAAAGTAAAAGTGCTTTTCTTGTTGAACATCTACTCCATGATTGTGACATTGTTGGTAAAATTCTTGGAGCAGAAAAGCAGCCTACTTTATCAACAAGTTCTTGCATGGTAATTTTACTTTCATGTTTGCAATTTGTTTTACCTTAATGATATAGGTAAACTTTATGGACTCAATAGTATCATACGGCCATCATCCTTTGCTTGCAGCCAACATTATCTGCACAAGGAAGATTACCTCCAAGAATTGGCAATATTGGACATCTATCACGTATAGCCAACAAACTTGTTCAAGCAGCAAACACCAGTGAAATAATCCAGACACATCTGCAGGTTAGTCATGATTTTTAGAACAGTTTCTTGACCAAGTTGATACTTTAGTCATGCAATCTGTGTAAAATCTATTTGCAAAATGGTGCATCATATTTTATGCTCATTTTCTTTTTTTTTTGTTTTTAAGTTATTGTATTCGTGCAACTTGCATTTGTACTGGCCCTTTTTGTTTGTTGACTTTTATGATCATCTTGCATATATAACATAATTAGATTGTGTCTCTTAATTATTAGTCTAAAGCACAGTTATACCCAGGGCGTTTTTTGTTTGTGAGTATGATATGGTTATATCCAAGTATCATCTTGATCATGTACTGCGATTTAGATTAGGAATTTCTGATCTATCAATTGGCCTTCTGTTTGAATTCAATGGCTCACGTTGTCTTGCTTACAGGAAAACAGTGAATGGGTTGACTGGCATAATAATGTTCTTGTCAAGCGAAATGCTGTGGAAAATGTTTACAATTGGGCTTGTGGGTATGCTTTTTGATTTTCGTAGATTTCAACTGCAATTATTCTACATTTCTTTTAAATTAAATTACCTTGACTAAAATTTCCTAAATGTATTTTGTTTAAAACTTGCTTTCTTGTGTACATCCAAGCATTTCGAGGAAATTAATTAAGATAGGCTTTTTGTTAAGATATATATTGTCCTTTAGAATAAAAATTTTATTTCTACTTTTGGAGAAAGTATGGTCCTTTTTTCTGAATATTTTTTTGAGCGGGTAAGTTACAAGTTTAGACTGGTTCTCTGTTAGCTCAGATTTCAATTATTTGTCGCCAGTTATATGAAATATTTTTCAACTGTTCTTGTCAGGGCTTAATGTGCAGGGTATTTTGTTATTCATTTTATTCAAGGATGATATATTCTTATGACGCTTAAAGGTTTTTGCTCACAATGCATGTCATGATCTTTGATTTTTGACTAAAAAATTTAGGTTTTAAGAGATTTTGTCCTAAAAACGCGAGAATTTTGGTTGAAACAAAAATTGGGGAGTTTCGAACGTTCCAAATCTGAAACAAAAGTGATGAAATTGAGGTAAAACTTAAAACCATGGTTTTTACTATCAAGATTAGTAGGTGCTGTTTGCTGTAGTATGCCTTGTTTATATGAATAAGGAATGATTGCCATTTATTATGTTCTCTTGGCCTGTTATTGACTCTGAAGCTGCTGCCAAGCTCCGCTCCCAGGCCTCCCGTTGACGAACTACATAACAGTGATTATTTAGCTGTTCTATGGTTCTCTGAGAAAATTGTCAGTGCTTTAGTAATACCCTGTTATACTTATCGGATCAGTATTCTTTAAATGTAGTGACTTCAGATATTGTTTTAATTGACCTTAAAACATTTATCATAAACCGCTGATCAAATGAATGAACTAGTGTACAGAAAGTGTAAACTGTATTTAGCTTTAGCATTTGCTTCATATTTTGTTTCATATCACAGTTCAAATACTAAGAATTATTCTTATGGCGTTTTATGAGGTTTTCCCATATTGTATTAAGTAATCTTGCTTTTATTCCATGTTAGTTTCTAGAGATTTCACAATAGTTGTTCTTGATGAGGTAGTGGCATCTGCTTTCTTAGACGCGCCTCTTTTAAGTAAAGGAAATTATTCTGCCATTCATACAAATTGTATTGGTGATTTTCTTTATGCATTCTAAATATTTCTTGTATTATGCGATTATCATGAGCAAACTAATGTGCCTTGTAAATGTGTTTTGAAAGGCGCCCAACTTCATTACATGATCGAGCTAGGGATAGTGATGATGAAGATTTTAGAGGTAGAGACTATGATGTGGCTGCACTTGCTAGTAATTTGAGCCAGGCATTTCGATATAACATTTATGGCAATGATGACATTGAAGAGGTAATGTTAAAGGTACTTCATTGATTGATACTCATCATTTTCACTTTTAGTTTTCCTGTACGTCACAAAAATGTAACTTTTTATGTTGCGGGCTTGATTTGTTTTTTAAGATATCATTTTTTAAATTTGTAAATTTCTTATTCTATGGTTTGTGATTTATTGCACTTGGGCCCTTGCTTTTTAGTGATTGTACTTGGGTCCTTACATATAAATGCTTTACACTTCTTTTGTTAATTTATGTGGTAACACTATTGTGTGTCCTTTGTTACTTCAAAGATGGGCTTTAATTGCAATGGTTGATAAGAAAATGCTTGGAACTTGAGTGTAACAAGTGAGAAAGATGTGAATTTAAGCCAGTGCATACTGGAGTTTATGGACTGTAGCATTGCTTTTTGTTATCACGGTTAACTTCAAAGAGTTTATTATGAGTCATGGCAAATGAATTTATGTACTAAAAGCAAGAATTCAGGATTATTTAGTCATTTAAAAAACCTTTGACTCATTTGATATAAAAATTGGTAGGAAATTACCCACGTGTAATTTTTGGAAATCATTAAACCTCATTATCGCTAATTAGTACTTTGAAATAATTATTTTGACAATTAAATTAGAACTCATTTGGATCTGATTTAATCCCAAAGATATCTGATTGGATATTGTTTCACAACTTCCAACTGTGTTCTATGTCTAGCCCTTCCAACGTATGTGATTATTTGGATTATCTGGATCTTGATCTTAGAGAACTGTTACAACTGATTCCTTTTATCATGGCTTGAGAAATTCAAAGAGCTGGAATAAAAGATGGAATAATGCTATTGATGAGCAACTATAAAAAAAAAAAGCTATTGATGAGTAGGATGATGATTATAGATTCAAAAACTCAATAAGAAGACAGTTTATCTGAAGTTCTGTAATTGGTGATAGGTTGAGTGCATTACAATACTCATTTGTGCTTGCTTTTTGGGCATGATGCATACTACTTGTTAGCTTATTGATAATTCTTTGGCTTTTCGCCATTGTTGACTGGCTTGATAATAAAGAGTCTTTCTCTTTTTGTACTTGATGCATGCAGGCTAACGGATCACTTGAACGTGATGAAGAGGTATTTTTGGACCTATTGTTTTATTGAAAGTTTGTTATTCTCCATTAAGAAAAGTTTGATATTCTTATAATTTTTTGTTTAATTTAGTTTGTAATTTTTCTACCGCTAGTGTCTTGTAATATTAGTGGATGACATTTTCAACTAATTTCATATAACTTTCGATTTAAATTCATTTTGTCTCCATTGAATTTAATGCTTTTATTTAGCAAAGTTATTTATTTTAACAAGGTTAACAATAGGTCATTTCCTGTGTAAATCTTAATATTAAAATTATCTATTTTTCATATCCTATATAAATTTCAAAATAAAAAATTAAATTTATTTCACATTCTGTAAATATCCTGATAACTAAATATATATCACATACCATACATTTTCCAAGGTACAATACTATCTTTGTTGTATAGACCACACAATTCTCAATACAATAAACATCATCATTTTGTCTTTAACTTTAATCTTTTGAAAGTTAACCTGGCTAAACAAATGCATAGCGAGTGGATTTCACCTTCTACTGCTCCTTCCAAGTCTTTATGGTCTGAAAGTGTGTTAGATCCACCTGACTGAACTATTTTAGCTCATTTATGTTGCAGGATGTCTACTTTGACGATGACTCTGCAGAAGTTGTGATTTCATCCCTGCGTCTGGGTGATGATCAGGAGAGGTACATTCTTCTTACAACATTCAACTTTCACCATTGAAGCTTACTCTTTATGTTATCTTATACAACCACTTCCCTTAAAAGCACAATAATGACAAGAGGCATACCTTCAGCAGCTCGCTCTTCACAAACTCGAATTGGTTTGCTTTTGAGGAAGATAGATCTACTAGCGATCGTACTACTGGTTCTGTCGCTTCACCATCAACAAACTCTGATGAAAGTAACGAGGTAGTCATCGAGAGTGATGAGCTTGATGACAAGCCAGCTTCCTTAGAAACGTCGGATTCAAAGAGCAACTCTCCTGATGCTGGAACTGTAGTCCTGGAAAATGGCCCCATCAATGAGTCTAAGGAAGAACGGGAAAACTCATGTACCAATGAAAATGACAAACCAGCTGAGTGGGTTGAATGGAGGGAGACTACGCCGTCAGGTGATTCGCATTGTACTATAACAACTACCAGTGCGCCAAATGGTGAGGTTGAGGTGAGCAACAATGATAAAAAGGATTATGATGAGATTGAAATTCAAGAAGTGGGAACATCCACAAAGCTTGCAAACTCAGCTTGTAAAGATTCAGCAATTATCAATGATGAAGGGAACTTATCTGTTAGTCAATCAAAAGCTCCAGAAAAAACGAACATCAGCCCAAAATCGGCCACGGAGAATTCTAAACATGATGGGAGGCCTAACGGAATGGAAGATAAGTGCGATTGAAGATGCTGACCTTAAGCAGCGTGAAACTGTATATTTATGTGATGTTAAACCCAGGAAAGTTGGTGCAAGGTTGAAGAACTCCATGGTTAATGTGGACTTTCGATGAAATTAAGAGTTCTCTGAAGCCTTCAAGATTACATGAGATCTGGATCTGATGCCCTCCAAACTTGTCCTGCATGACATTCGACGAAGAATGGTACGACTTGGCAGTTCAAAGTTTAATGTCTTTCTAGTTGATTTGTATTATTTTCCCTAGGGTGCTAATATTGTTTTTCTTAAATAATGCTTAAGACCTGACGATAATTGCAATATTGTTTGTAATCTAAATGCTTTTCAGTTGATATTTAGCTGATTATCTTCAATTTTAGTGCTAAGATCTTATGGATTGTTTTGTTTGCCTTGTCTACGCTTGTTGTTATTTTCGGTTTTCGTTGGTTATGGTTATTTTAGTTAAAGAATATTGTGTGTATCTTCATTTTCTATTGTTACATTTTCTGAGAAGGGAAATTGCGTTTAGGTTTATGTGGATCAGTGATTATTATATTTTGGTTCATGTTTATGTGCAATGTTGCATTTTAGTTTCATGATACAAGTTATTAAGCATAGGTCTTTTGTCAAATTTTTTCATTAAATTAATCTTAAAAAAATACGATTAAAATAATGACAATCAGATTATAACGTGGAGCTTGCTATTTCTCTTTGTAGTTTATTTTAAAATATATGAAAAGGGTAATAATGTAATTTACTCAAAAAAAACTTAAGGAAAAATTTAAGTATTTATTTAATAGATTATATGTCTAAAATCTATCTTGTTTTTTTCAAGAATAGTGAGAAACTAATTGTGCTCAGCTATATGAATCAATTTTTTTCACGTAGTTTAACGTAATGCTCTTTGCAAATATTCTAAATGCTATTTCTTTTTTTTCCGTCTTTTTTTTTAATGCTAGCACTCGTATCAAATCATTTTGAGCATTATGTCGTCTTATCAATTTTATAGATTTATAATTTCGAATGAGTACGTAAAGAAAAGCTTTTTTTGAGAATTCAACAAGTGCAAGTTTTTCATTCAAATATAGCGAAGAACAATAGATTTGATCAATGCCTGAGATGAAAACCTAAGGTTCATTTTATGCTATTTTATTTCAAAAATGTCAAAAAAATTTAGTGATCGGCAAACATCGTTCTAACAAACCTCTAAATGGGAGGAACATGAAATTATATAGGATTCAAAAATTACACATTGATCAATCAAAAAAATTTCATACTATATATATTTCTCTAATCATGATAGAGCACAAGAGATTTTCGTAAATTTAAATTCTAAGCATTCAAGTAAGTAGGAAGAACATGAAAAATTACGATCTAATAAACAATACATGCAAGTAGGCAAGGAATTCATCGATTCAACTATTTAAAATCTTGTTTCTCTTAAAACATTTCATTATTTTGTATATGTATGTTATACTAACTGAGTTAGGATAAAACAATATTGATTTATTATAATTTTAGGTTTTCCCTATGATTCAAGAGAAATATTACTTTGGGGCTTTTAAATCATGAAAAAATATGTTGATTTCAAAAAATATGACAAAAAATTATTGATTTAGAGAAATTTGTGTACTTTCTCCTTCCCTTTACTGGGGGTGATAATATATGATCCGATCCGTGAACTTGACTCGAACTGGACCTGTAAATTTTGGGTACAAGTCATGAATTTTGACTCGTTTATTAAAGGGATCGAGTTTGGGTTGGGCATAATCGGGTCGGGTAGAGTTCGGGTTGGATATTTATCAAAAAATACTTTATAAATGAGTTGAATTTGGGTCATGAATTTTGACTCATTTAATAAATGAGTCGGGTTCGGGTCAAACCCGAACCCGACCCATTTTGCCACTCCTATCACTTACATTCCCCCTCTCTCTAGCCATCGATTATAGAGTGGGGAGGAATACGAAACAGCTATCGTGAAAGAAAGTCATTTTTCTCTAATAATTTAAATTTGAGGGTGAAAATATAATCATCATATTTTTCCTAATAATTTAAATCTCTGTATTGTCTCAATTTTATCGAATGTCTCCGAAGAGACCTAATAATTTAAATCTACGGGTGAAAGATCTAATTATTCTTAGGTTGAATTTAAGAAAGTAATTAAGGGAATTTTAAGTGTTATTGATTCTAATTAAATTTTAAATCTTAAATAATTAAATTTACCCAATTTAAATATAAATTTCTCCCCTTTAAATTTTAAATTTGGCCATAATAAATAAATTAAATAAATTTGAAATTAAAATATATCCTCATATCAATAAAATAAATTTTAAATTACTAGAGTGTTACAGTCTACTTGATAAAAAATATATTTAATGAATAATAGAGCATATTAAAAAATTTATAAATTAACAAAAATATTGCTATTATAATTCGTATGTAATTTAAACTGTGCTGTTTTCATTACTTTAATAATATAATTGTGTTTTGAGGTACTCAAAATTAATTAATTTTTTAGTTATATGAATTAAATTAATTATAATGACTATATCTTAATAATTTGTTGTAAATCAATATTTAAAAGTAAAATATATTATGTATGATGACATAAAAATTTTAATATTTTGTTTTTCAAAAAAAAAATTAATTTATTTCAATAAATAATGTAAATTTCCTTTTAAAAACTTTTGATTTACTGAGTTTAATTGGCTTTACAGCAAAGAGCTAATTATCAAATAGTAATTGAAATATTAGCGTAAAAAAGTTCACTTGTTGACACGTGTCCAAAAATTTTTCAATGCAAATTTAATTTAAAAAAACTTTCGGCCACTTATTTGGTCCACAAGTATCAATTTAAATTGTTTTTTTATAGTAAAATATCAATTTAAATTGTTTTTTTATAGTAAAATATCAATTTAATTCTAGGCTGTGGTGGGGCATAACCCAAAAATAAAAAATCGAGGGTACGGTGGACCACAAATCGCGATACAGTGGCATTTCCGTATTTCTAGAAACATTCAAGGGTATTTGTCTGTCCTGCCCTTGCCAAATAAAGCTGACAGTGGCGGCAGGTGAACGGCAGTGGCGTGTCGTCCCCTCGCACGATTAGCTCGACGGTAAGCTCGATCGAAACCCGAGCTTTTCTGGTCTAGCTCGTCCCCTAATGCTTCCTCATCCCGGAGAAGGCGACGAGTGACCGTAAATCTTGGTGCAGTGAGGCGGTTTCCGGTTGGAATGCACGTGGCCGGCAGCTCCTTCATCTAGCTACTAGTTGAGCTGTTCGCTGCTGGTGGTGGAGGACTCGAAACCCTAGAGAGAGATCTGATTAAGTGAGATCCTTTTTTTGCTGCATTTCTCTTGATTTTGTATTTTTGGCGCTATCGGTGGCAGAGATGAAGATAGTAGTCCAAATTTTTGTCTATGTGCATTAGTGACGAGAACAAGGTTCCTTGAACTGGGGTCGGATCGGGAGGGGCATGAGAGCGCGATGGAGGCGGAGGAGATTCAGTCAAGCAAGCCGCCCCGAGGGGGAAAGGACGACGAGGTAGACGAGAATGGTGGCTGCGGCGGCGAACCCCGCCAGTTGCAGAACGCCTCGTCGAGGATTTTTCGGGTGTCGCGCGCGTCCGGCGGGAAAGACCGCCACAGCAAGGTGCTGACGGCGAAGGGTCTCCGCGACCGTCGAGTGCGGCTCTCGGTCTCCACCGCGATTCAATTCTACGACCTCCAGGATCGCCTCGGTTACGACCAGCCGAGCAAGGCTGTGGAGTGGCTGATCAATGCCGCGGCGGCCGCCATTGCCGACCTCCCCGAGCTTGACGTTTCGTTCACCTCTCCGACTCCCATGGCGCTTGCGAGAAAGCTTCTCGAGGGAGCTGCGGCGAGCGAAGCCGACGGATGGCAACCTTCGCAGTCCAAGTCCACCTGCAGCAGCACGTCGGAGACGAGCAAGGGCTCGGTGCTGTCCCTCTCCAGATGCGAGAGCCAAGTGAAGGCGAACCGGGAGAGGACATCGGAGGACGAGGAGAAAAATCGGGACGTGGCCCATCATCATCATTATCATGTAAAAACGCAGAGTTATAGTAGGCTGCTGACCGTGGGAACCGGCCCATATATTGGCACTGATACTTCTGCTGTTGAACCGGTAGATTGCAGTTCTGCTTCTTTTCGTCAAAAGCAGCTCAGGCCTCTGCAGCAGTCGCTGCCGGCCACTCCGACGGCCGATTACTTTGGGCATGCAAACAAAGGCCTTCAGCTTATGCCAACTTATTCATCACTTTTGCATTTCGGAAACAGCCCACACATGGGATTGGGGAACAGCTTGGTCTCTCCTTCTGGAGAGCATGAGGAGTTACAGCAGTTTTCTTTCATGCATGATCAAGTGATTCCGGTGGCAACCATGCCCGGGGGAGATCATAACCTTAACGTTCCAGCTTCTTCTGGCATTCCCGGATACCGTAGGGGGACCCTTCAGTCCAATTCACTTCATCACCACCAACTAACTGATGGTGCGAACTTGCCCTTCTTCTTTGGCGCTACCCTTCCAGTTGTATCAGCAGCTGGTGCCTCCATGGACAATCAGTTCGCTGAAGCGTCCAATGGCCGTTTGCACTTCTGCTATAGCGATGGACAGAAGCATCCAGACATGAAGCTGGGGGAAGGGAAGAGTTGATGTATGCTGAAGCCGTACATAGTATGTGTTATTGCCTTTCAATCAAATGTTCATGTTCAACTGCTATCTTTTCCTGTAAGTTTATTTGTCATGTTTTTCTTGCAGACCAGGTTTCTTATTATATGTTGCGATGTATCATGAATTTGGATGCCTTGTCCAATGTATATTATAAACATATGGATTACCAGCTATGAAGCATGGCCACTTCAAGAACCACACCGTGTCCTTGTCGGACACTCGGGGACACGTGAGGACACCGTGTCGGACACGCCACGTGGCGTGTCCTAATAAAATAATATTAAAAAAAACTAAAGGACACTTCTTAGACACGCGAGGACACTTTGAGATACCTTAGGACACTTCTAAGACACTTCTAGGATACTTTTGAGACACTTCTAGGATACTTTTGAGACACTTCCAAGATACTTCAGAGATACGGGACACTTCTAGCATACATAAGATGGAATTAGATATATTTAATATTAATGTTAAATTTATTTATTAATATTATATATTTTTAATAAAATTTATGGATATATCTCTTATTTTTTTATTATCGTTAAAATTTTATTTAATAAAATTAAAAAAAAATATCTCTTATTATTGTTAAAATTTTACCTAATATAAGTCAAAATTCTAAATTAATCAAGTTAAATCAAATTTCTTACTCCTTTGTTGCCCTAAGCCTTACGAAAATAAATCAATCGCAAAAAATTTAGAACTCTAGCTTTATCTTTATTTTTTTTTATCTTCAACACCGAGAGCTCTTACTTTCTCTTATTGTTGTGCTCATTGTGATTATCCTAATAAGCAAAATTGTATTTTCTCTTATTCAAAGTGAACCCAAAATTTATATCTCAAATCTTTTTAATGCCTACCACGTTTGTTCTCAAGTTCTTATCTTGATTTTATGAGACTTCAGTGCTACTTATAAGTTGTTTATACTTAAAAATTTAAATTTGTATTATGTTATATATATATATTTTTTAAGTATAAATTAACTTTATTATTGTATTTGGCGTGTCATACCGTGTCCGTGTCCTATATTTTAGAAAATCGTCGTGTCGCCGTGTCGTGTCGTGTCCTGTGTCCTCGTGTCGTGTCCTTGCTTCATAGATTATCAGTTGTTAGTAAAACATTCATAACAGATGCGAGTATTTCCTTATTGCACACTGTAATATCTCTTGAAGGCAGTTGAACCTTAAATTTTCATGAAAAAAAAATTATACGCAGGTCATTTGGTAGCTTGTTAAAGGTTAACCTAGTTATGGTTACCCAAACTACTTTTGGTCGGGGTGTCATAAGTTCTGCAAAAGGTTGAAGTTCAGCAAACTAAAATCTTAAATATGTTTCCCGCAAACAACCTCAAAATTTCAGTTTCTTGAATGTTACGGTCATTTTTTAAACTACATTTAGATACAAAGCATTTTGTTTTTCTGAATATAAGAGGGATGTAAATCTCTTCATTTTTCTGGCTGAACAGTAAGAAGCAAGAACGAATGTTTTTATGTTCAATTCCATTTTGTATCCATATTTTTATCATGTTTATTCTTTTTGCCCTATTTCATATCTTTGGAAGATTAGCAAAATTTGGCATAAAAAACCATGGTGATCTATCTATACGATTATCTAAATCTATGTTTGCAAAACAGAATGACAAGGAGCATTTAAAATATCTCTGTAGTTGTGGAAGTCAGAAGAGTACATAATGAACTTGTAGAATGAATCTAAATTGAAACAAGAGAATGAACCTAAAAAGGCTAAAATAATTTCAAGTGAAAGCTTGAGTATGCATTGAGTTGGACTTACATGGATGTTAATCTAGATATAAAGCAAGCAGAGGAAAGAAGCAGATATTTGTTTTAAAAAGGTAGAGCATGATGAGCAAAGTTGAACAATTTATAAATTCATTAAATTGTCTTCTCACTACCTAAAGTCAAAATCAAATGAGATCTAAAACCAAATTGAATCACAAAATTTATGAGAAGTGCATGCTAATTCCTTGGACTTTTTCTTTGTCATTTTCAGCTTGGATATGCCTTTGTTCAAAAGCGTTGTTCTACTTGTCCAATTCATTTCAAGGGAAAGAGAAGATACGATAATAGAGATTTAGATATTAGGCATTTGACACCTTATATGCATATTTACTAGGTCCATAATGTTACTCTAGAAAATTGACTTTTGAGAAATTTGATGAAATCTTTAGCAGCTTGACACAGCAAGCGTAGGGAGTCTGGCATAGAAGCATGACTAGACATATTAGCATGCCAGGTAGAGCTAGGCACAATAATGCAGACAGCCATCTACAATATGTTCTTGCAAACATAAGAATTATAAAGCAATATAATTCAGTGATCATTATAAACAGTAAATGAGTTAAAAAGTTTTAACTGCAAGCAGTGAATTCCAAGTGGCTGAGGCGAAACTAAGCCCAAGGTGAAGTGGGACTATTTGTCTAATTCATATCTTTGAGAACTATTCCTTTCTTATACATATAGAGATGACTATGGTTCTCTCTATATATAAGGTCATGACTTGTACTTTTATAGCTAGCTAAACAATATAAGGACACTTAGTTAGAACACATCTAACACATATGACACATGTAACCATTAAGCATTTAACAGCCTTTATGCTGCACAAGCGTATGCAATTTGTTAAGATTCCTTCTTTATTATTAGTTAGCATGCATTTGACCTTGTGGGAAAGAGATTAGATTGTGTTTGTCTAATCTTAGTTTCCTGGCATTTGTTAAATAGTAACATTTTAATGACTTAATATAAAAAAAAAATTAATGACTTAAACATTTCGGAAAAAAATTAATGACTCACAAGTATTATTTTGCAAAATTGTCGTTGAATGTGACATTTTACAAGTATTTCAATTGCGTATGTTGCTTCTACCTCCCCTTCTTATTACTTGCAATCTTGATGCATTTTCAACTTGTGCAGCGTCTGTAGGTCACTCTATGGAGTTTATATTTACTTGAAAGTTATTATCCAAAAAAAAAAAAAATACTGGCAAGTAGTCAAGATCAAACCTATTCTTTTGGTATGCATATAGTATATACTCATATGAGCTCACACTCGGAATAATCTAGACAAGAACCAACACATCAACAAGTATGATGCCAATGCATAAATTCTTTTTCCTAAACCCCCTTTAGGTTGACGGAAAAGCCATTGGTTATTGCCTTCGTAGATCGCTGCTACAAAGTTAATATTTAATCTATGGAAACCTAGAGGATTACATATTCTTCAGAAGCTAAAGACACTCTTGGTTTACACAATACATCATCACACAAGGTGTATTGCAACAACATGAAAAATGAGGAAAGATCTTACCAAGGTAGAGAATGGAGAGAGTATCCTCCTTGGTTGAGGGTACCATCAAGTAAATCTTGCTAAATCATCTTATGAATGCAAGAAAAACGTCCTTAATTTCCTTTTTCTCCTTCCCATCTTCTTATCTTCCTTGCCCCTTAAGTAAACCCCAACTTTTTTGGCTTTGTAGAAGATGGCCAATTTAGTGTCAATGTAATTGTGGAACTTGAAGGGTGACAGGTATTGAGTCATCACATCTAATGCTTTATTATCCGTATAGATCTTCTTAAGTTGTAGAGATTTTGTCTTTATAATCTCTATCTAGTGATTCTTGAGACTGATGCGCATTTCCTGTCCAACCCATTTATCAATGGTGGGCCACAAAACAAAAGTCAATAATATTTTCATCATTCTTCCACTTGGCAATATTAAGTGTGTTGTGTGGTATTCTTCTAACCTAGCGGAAAAGGAGCTTGCCTGGATGTTAGAGGATCTCACGTTTGAACTACACTATCATTATAATTTCCAAGTGGGGTGGAAGAAAGTTATGGTGTTCAAAGTGTGAAATAAAAAAAAACGTTGTGTTATGGATTATAAAGAGAGAACCACCTAGTCTAACTATAGTTTCTAGTGCAATTCTTCATTGAATTTTATAGAGGTGGTCATGGCTATGTTTTCAATTAATAGATGTATGTTCTGTTTCTTGATATCTGGATCAACATGGTCATGTATCCAAAAATGAACTTTGTAGAATCATGATCAACGGCTAGATTTGCTTCCTTGTAACCCTATAACACAGGCTTGGCACAATTTATAAGCAAATCTTAGAACTCTCTTCGAGATTCTTGAACATCCACTTGATTCATGAGAAACTTGCTCACAATACCAATTGTAATAGGTGAATATATGGCCCGGTAAAGACCATAGCACACATAAGACTGTTGACTGTTGAGTGTTTTCTTTGTTTTTCTCTCTCTCAGTTAAAAGAAATTTGGAACTTTGTTTGAAGTGACTGCCAAGTGTAGCAGTAGCTGGCTTACATTGCTTATGTGAGACCTTCCAATATCTTCTTAATGCATTTCTCCTGTGCTATCCATATTTTCCTTTTTGTGTCAGTAGAGATTCATTCCAAACCTTTGTTCTTCATGGCCTAGGTTCTCTATAGTAAAGGACTTTGCTCAAAGCTTTCTTCAAGCTTGCAATCTTCTTAGTGCCATGAGTGTTGCCATCAGCAAAGAGCAAGAGGGGATGATATAGTCTCTATCACCAATCTTTTCATAAATATGCAGTCATCTACCTTTGTGGTGTTGTGCTCGTACTCGGTCATGAAAGTTTCAGACTCTTAATACTATTATTGAGGTACTACTTCAAACCATATAAGCTTGTTCTTGCTTACCCTGTTCTTGTTTGATTGAAGGACCTAAATGTATCAAACAAAAATTTATTTTTATTTCACATCCTACATAAATCATTAAAGAGGTAATATTGCTTCACATTGTAGAAATTTAAATAAAAAGTCAATTATTTCATATCTTACATAAATATTAACATCAAAAAAGTTTTATGTGGTTATAAAAAAAAGCGTTTTATGTGACATCATACACAAAAACCAAAATAATTTCTCTTTCATACTAAAAAAATACTTACCCAATGACAGTTTAGCTAACCAACAATAACTTGGACTGAAGTCATGTTCACAACATTTGAGAGATCATTAATCAATGTCATCCCCTTTTTCTGAGTGAATCCCTACACTATAGATGTAATTCTTATTAGAAATCGCATCTCTTCACCTAGGGAGCACAAATATTTCCAAAAGGATGGAGTACCTGTATTACATGTCGATTACGCCTTGGATATAATTGTAGTTAATACACCACATGCTTTATCCGAGTTGACGACAAACTAATTATTTAGATATGTCAAAATGTGATAGGGTATGCATAAGATATAATGGATGCTAGATTGAGCTGTCTTTTGATATTAAATTTTTTAATCAAAACCTATGCTAGATTGAGTTGTCTTTTAATATTGATCTTTTTTATCAAAACCTAAGCCTACTTTGATCCTTGTGGGTCTTATCTTACAAATTGACAATGCGTTTTGAGCTGCAAGGAAATTACGAATTTTCAAATGGATTAAGTTAATATATTTGATAATCTTTGTCACATCCTTGCCATAATAATATCCTTTAAGATTTGTCATCTCATTGTTTCAGTATTGTTTCATATGTACCTTATATTGTAGTTGTGCTTCATAGCTCTTCTTGCATGGCTTCCAATCATTTTTTTCTCAGTTGCACATCTACCACGATGTCATCATAACTTTCTGCCACTCCTCGTATCAGTGAGCCTCACAATCACGTGCGTTGTATGTAGTGGATGGTCGATAATCTTTTTAGATTTTTTCAAAATAGGCTATACTAATGGGTTTCAATAGAGATATCTTCTACTTCACACAAGGTTTTTTGTGCTAGGATTTGGAGGCATTTCCCACTCATTCCAAAGCTCCGTTATCTGTTCAACTTTAGAGGTAGAGAGTGCTGTTCATTCCATCATTCCCTTTGCCATTATCAGGGAGCCGGTAAGATTTTCCATCTACCATCACCAAACAAAGCAAGTGTGGCCTTCATCATCTAGCTTTCTGATGGTGGTTTACTTTAGTTGGGTGATATCTCTTAAGTCCTATAAGATATAGATCATTTCATAGTGTTATTTTTATACGATTCTCCTGTAAATACACATATACATGAATGTATTTAAAAAAAATTCATATAGGAATATGTAATGTGAAATGTCGCTTGGATTCATTTTTGAATTCGTATATGATTAGATTCACAAAATTGCAACATAGGGTGTTTCATATTATTTTACGATCCCTTCTTCTAACTCTGTGGCACTACATAAACCTCTGCAATTATGAAGTTTCTCGCAATCAAACTGACCTAAAATGATGTAATTTCTAGTTTATATTCAAGATTAGTTTAATTTATCACACCTTATACATCAGCTCATGGTTTTGTTATAATATGAATTTAATGCAACATAACATAGATATTTTCTACAACACAAAAACGTAACATAGGTATCTTCTTTGTATCCCATATGATAAACTTGATGAGTCCATATATTGTATACAATACTTGAATCCAAAACAATTGTATCTCTTCATGTTTATTTCACAGCATCTCAGAAATAACTCAAAACATCAGGACTTGAACTCTGATACATTAAAATACTGACAATAAAAAGAAAATGAAGAGATGTTTTTGGATTACATTCATAAGCTGCTTTGACATGAATCACTGAGTTGTGATGCAACAAATCTTGAATTATCCATCAAACCCTCTAAAATTTGATATATATCTTTTGATCTTACATGCCTAGCATCTGATGAGCAGAACTCAACCACCTCCATATTCACCTCAACTAAACTACATCCCGGAGTCTTGCTACCGTTCATTCTTCTAACCATTTTTTGCAACCTCCTAAAATCTTCCCATCTCCCTACGTCCCCGTATACATTTGACATCAAAGCATAGTTTCCAACGTCCTCCGGCACGATCTTCATGAGTTTACTCATCACCATTTCGGCAGAATTAATATCTTTCAAGTCTCGACTCCCCGCAAGCAGATTGCTCCATATAACATCATCAGCCTCCATCGGCATCTTCCTCACTAATCTCATCGCCTCCTCAAGCAAACCAGCCCTACAAAGAAGATCCACCATACATCCATAATGCTCAATCCATGGAGCGATAGAATATGTCTGAATCATTGATCTAAAACATCCAAATGCTCTGTCAACAAGACCCAAATGCGCACAAGCAGTAAGAGCTCCAACAAATGCAATCCCATCTGGTTTCTCTCCATCTTCTAGCATTTCTTCGAACAGATTCAATGCCTCTAAACCCATTCCGTGCATCGCCAGACTGCTGATCATCGAGTTCCAAGTAACAGCATCTCGCTTCTCCATCGAATCAAAAACTTGAATTGCTGTCTGTATACAGCCGCATTTCGCATACATGTCGATTAGCCCGTTCCCAACATAGATGTTGCCCTTGAACCCATTGTTCTCGGCGTAAACGTGAATCCATCTTCCCCAGTTGAGGGCTCCAAGTTTCGAGCATGATGAAAGAACAGACACAAGAGTTGCATCGCTAGGCTTTACATCAGATGAAGCAAGCATGCGTCGAAATGTTTTCAGGATGTCTGAGAACTGGCCATGGCGAGCATAGGCTCCAATCATCCCGTTCCATGAGAAGACATTCCTTTCAGGAATCTGTTCAAAGAATCTCTCACAAGCTTCAATGTCTTTACTGGCATAACCGAGCAGGAGAGTATTCCAAGACATGATATCATAGGCTGGCATTTCTTCAAACAGCTTCTGGGCGGAGGCCATGTCTCCATGCTCAATGTACCCAGAAATCATGGTATTCCAAAGGATCAAATCGCGCTCTTCTAACTGATCAAACAGATGCCTTGCGGTTCCTGTATCGCCGATTGAAAGATAGGATCTTATTATAGCAGTCCATACGACCAAATTCCTCTCAGGCATTTCTTCAAACACCTTATATCCCAATCCAACATCCCCCAAACTCGCATACATTTCAATCAGAGAAGTTCCAAAGAACGCGTTCGCATCGAGCCCAGTTTTGACTGCAAAGCAGTGAATTTCCACTCCAAGTATAAAAGAAGGGATCATTGCACATGATTTGATGACAAAAGGAAAGGTGAAAATGTTAGGCCTTACATCCCTCTTCTTCATGCGCGTGAAGAACAGTACCGTCTGCTCGTGGAGTCCACCCTCCGTGAAGCCCTTGAACATGACGTTCCAGAGCACGGAGTTGGGTTCAGCAATTTGATCGAACAGCTTGCGGGCGGATGCTGGATCGTCGAATCCGAAGTAGGTGACGGCGAGCTTGGGCGCGAGGTGCCTGTTTTCGAGGAGGCCATGGATGAAGATCTGGGATTGGATTTGGAGGAGATGGCGACTGTGGCTACATTTCTGGAGCAAGGAGATTAGGGTCTCCTCTATGGCTCTGTGTACAGGGTAGAAGGATGTAAGCTTGCCTATTTTTAGCTTCGCAAGGCTGTGTCTTTTACAAGAGGAAGAAGGAGAGCTTCGCGCTATGCTCAATAGGGTGTGATCACCAGAGGTGTGTGTCGGAATTATTAAGATAAGGATCAGTTTCTAAGTTTCTAGCAGGCTTTTTAATTGAAGAGATACAAAAATAAATTAAAAAAAAAATAAGAGTTATTGAATATAATAGAGATATTTTTTAAGTTAAAATTATAAGGTTAATTATAAAAAAAAATTGAGAGATTTATATACAGAACATTGAATTCATCACAAATTAAGCATTTTATCATCGTTTAGTAAATATTACGCATATCACACTCTGCTTATTGGTTTTACATTTCTATTGTAGCAATAGCCAACATAAGCAGAGTGTGATATGCGTAATATTTACTAAACGATGATGAAATGTGTAATTTGTGATAAATTTAATGTTCTGTATGTAAATCCTCTAAAAAAATTTTAGTTGAGTGAGTAATAATAGGATGAAAAATCTCCTGGAAGTACTCAAGTCATTTAGTTTTTTAAAGTCAAAGCAGATAATATCTTTATATGTAGATCACAAAATGTTACATTACGTGTGCTTGAGCTTGTAATTATCATTCGAACAATGCTTAGCCTGAGCACAAGAATTTCTGACATTCAAGACCTAACTGCTGTTCTTCTACACCAAGGATAATCCCATAATAGTTTAGTATATGAAGTTATACTATATACAATTCATTGGGTGTGTGAAAAGATACTTTTGAGAATTGAATCTAACCAATTAATTCAAATTAGTTTGGTTCTAGTTCTAAAATTTTTGAATGCGAATGATTCAGTTTCAATTCTTAGTTCTAGCATTCAATAACCAAAATTGACCTAAAGAATTGATTTAATAATTAATAAATATTAAGTGTTGGAAAAAAGAGTGATTGGATGGCCTGCGTATAGCTATTATTGGCTTAGTATCATCGCTCTGTCTGACATAACAGTAGGTGAGTGTACTATTATCAAAAGAGATTGTATTCAACCCATGAGTGCTGTGTATACAATATAAATGAATTGATTGTGTCATTCATATCAAGTTAAGCTTTTAGGAGAGTTGATAGCATTAAAAATTTTAATATTAAATTTATCAATCACGTAATGAATAAATTGAATATTTCATTTTCTTTTTTATATATTTAGTTGGGAGAAATTTTATTTTCTTTCGTTAACATTACTATTTTATTTTTATAACTTATATTATATTCTCATAATTTAATCAAATTATATAAATTTAATTAAATAAAAAAAATTTAAATGATGTATTATAATCAAAACTTGTTAATATATATTATAAATATTTTATTTAAATTTTATTGGATTTATTCATAATAATAATCATCATTCAAAGAGTTTAAAATTTTTTTTACATAAAAAGTCTAGAATCCCCTCCCCTCCTTAATCTATTGCTATACAATTGCTAGAACGAACCCAAATTAAGTTTTTTCGATAGAGTTTGAGGTCAGGTCCAAGTGAACTCAGTTCAATTTTGATTCCAAAATTTATAAAGCTGATCTTATTAAATAGAAATAGCTTATAAATGACAATAAGAAAATTTAAACTGTGATATCTTTTAATTCGAAGGAGTTACGAGATAGAAAGCGCAGATCGCAGATGTTAACACGTGGTTCCTGCGCTGCATCCTGGCCGAACACGTGGCGCCTGTCAGGTTTGTACTTGATTGATTTAATTTTTTGCTGACTCAGCTTCCAGTTTTGCAGGACTATTGACCCAGGTCAAACCTCGGGCACGAGGATTTATTCAAACATCAACCACGACGTTCCAGGATCATCCCTCGTAACCTCGGGCCTGAGGGTACGAGGTAACGCCTGTCACAATCAACTTCACCTAA
>JAEMOT010001968.1:197486-213048 GCA_019297695.1 Apostasia ramifera | reverse complement strand
TAAAAATGTGGACCTGTGTGATAATAACCCTTAAACTCAGGGACCTGGGTGAAATTTGCCCATATAATAATTATGATCTAGAAAGAGTACATGAGTTTGTGAAAGAAATTATAGCAAAAAACTCTTTTGTTATGTTACGGAATTAAAAAAATAAGACCATAATTTCCAATATTTGTTATGTTAAGAATTCCATCCTTTTCAAGTATAGCAACAATCCTAAGCGAATAGATAGTGAGAAAATAGTCGGAGAGCATTTTACCTTTTTACTGCTTCTGCTCAGATCATTGTTTAGTGTAAAACTGCGGGCCTGTTTGTTTGTAAAATTTAAATTTAATAAGATTAAAATTAATTTTAAATAGAGATATTTTTTTATTAAAAATTATAAATGATATAAAATAAAGTTAGTTAGATTATGTTAGAATATGTGATGAATGTGATATAAAGTTAGTTATTATGTTGGGATATATGAGGGAAGTGGTATAACTGCGGGCCTATTATGTCTCCTTCCTTTGCCGCCACCTAAACATTAAGATTTTAAGATTTTCACTCAAAATATATTTAAATATTCTTAAAATAATATGATGAATAATCCAGATTTTTTGTAATCTAACTATAATTAGGTCATTAAAAAATTATGATTACTCATTATAATAGAAATAAGTTAAAATATATATATGTAAGATTTTATAATATTTTGAGTGTGCATAGCGTAATTAACTAAGAATGGATATGTAAGGCATAAATAAAACTAAATTATGTAACATGTAGGCAATTATTCCAATTTTTTTCAGCAATGTTATCCCATTTTTTGGAATTTACTATATGATTTTTTTCACATAATTTTAAATAGCTAATGTCAAATTGCTATAAATAAAAAACAAATATAATAAAATATGATATTTATATACCATCATTTGCTGAGCTCTTCTAAAAATAATATAACATTTTATTTGCATACATAATAAATATTTTCTTTTTATAGAAGTGCTTAATAAATGTATTAGTGTCTACTTAATAGGTCAGATTCATAAACTAACATAAAATAGATATCCAATCTCAGGGACTCATATGAAAAATAATGTATATCTTAGGAACTTAATGAAATAGAGACAGGGATCCATTTAAAAGGAGTTCAAATTCAAAAACCTATGTGAAATAAGAGTCTAATTCAAGGAATTTAGATGAAAGTTATCCTAAATAAATTTATAATCTGCTTAATTGGTAGATTTTCAAATTTCGTACCTATAAGGACTTTTCCATCTCCGATGGGAATGACGGAGGTAGGTAAAGCGGCGCAAAATGTGGAAGGCGGCAACACCGCGGCGATGGGGACGAGGACCGATGCGGGATGGAGCATGGATGCCAGCGAGATCGCCGGAGATTTGCCACCGGATTAGGTTTCAGGCCAGATCGCTGTCTTTCTCCTCCGAGTTCGCGATGCTCGGACTCGCGCCCTTCGCGTCCAAGAGCGACGTCAAACAAGCCTACAAACGCCTCGCGCTCAAGGTATTCGTCGATTTTCCCATTCGAAATCCTGGGGGGATGAGGGTTGAGTTGTCCTTCGGAGATGCGCATTGAAATGGCTACTGTTTTCGTGGAAGAGTAAAGAATATACGAATTGCAGGGTGATTTCTTGATTGTCGTTGCTTGTCGTACAGAATCCGTCAATCTGGCTTCTCCGTTGGTGAATACATTTTTGTAATTGGATTCTAGATAGAAATCTGTAGATTATCATTATAGAAATTCGTTTGCTTCTTCCTAGTTTTGTTTATATCACTATTTTTGTTGAATATTTTGCAGCATCATCCTGATGTGCTAAGAGGTGAGAACGTAGCTTACGACAAAGAAGAGATATTTAGAGAGATCAAATCAGCATATGAGGTAATTGAGTGATTATATTCATTATATTATACACCGGAAGAGCTTCTTCTTTTTCTTTCTTTGTCAAATAAAATGCAGAGTTTTTCGGTTAGTTTTCATTCAAACGAATTGTCATCTTTATAGAAAAGGATTGTTGAGCATCTATTTGGTTGGACTCATAGCCTTAAATAATATTTTGTATAAGGAGTTCCCAAGAGTGGTGATGTTGGAATTTATTTGGGTTACCATAGAAGCCAGTGAAGCCCCTAGTGACATTGTTGTCCGTCGTAACAGGCGAATCGATATTGCCTTTACTCAAACTTATGAGCTCAACCTGTCAACCATTTTTCCAAATTAATGCTAGCCCACCTCTGGTTCTGACAGAATCAACTACAGTGCAGCCTTCGCATCCCAACTTATATCTGAGATAGCTGGCCTTATAGCTGTACACCTTATTTTCCGCCATGAAGACTAAGGAGGGGCAAAAACTTCAGACTAGGAGGCCAATTTTGTTTAACACTCAAAGGGTTCCCAACCCTCGAGCATTCCAACTTAGAATACTCATTGCACCTGGCTGGGTTGCATCGCAACCACCGTCAACCTCATAAACACAATGGGTTGATCTCCGGATTCTGTTGCTTCTTTGGATGAGGTCAATAAATCTTCATAAAATCTACATTTGGCAGGTGGTTCAGCGAGCTTATCATCTTGGATTGTCTTTTCTGTATAAGGGAGTGATGTTTGTTTTCAGATCTTCTTTGTGCCTTTCTTCCTTACTACTTTCCTGAAATTTGGCCTTTGCTATGTATTATTCAAAATGGATAAATGGTACATCAGATACACTTTCAAGATCCTCTCTAATGCTCAAACAAAAATCCATCGCGAGTAATATTTTTCATTCCCACACTCCATCATCACTAGTAACAAAAGATGTAATAAAATCTACTGCCCTAATGACGGACCTACATACAAGTGAGGCATTGTAATCCCTAAAGGTACGAAAAACATCGGAGATGTTCAAAAAATCCTACTAAATCACGTGACATCTAGCCGCCTGCAAAATGTCAGCAATCACTGCCAAATTTCTTCTGCTGTGTCAGCTCATACTCTAGCGAGTCTAGCTGCCTTCCACATGCCTCTCATCTCAGCAGCTAAAGCCACTTTGATGAACAATGTGATGCCAACTGCCGCAAGGAGGCTGCCATCTTGATCTCTTCCTTGTTACTTTCACTAGAAGGTAAACTTTGTAGAATCACATGGGTGTTTAGAGAGGGGATGAATAGATATAATTTGACAAATAAAAATTATTCATACAACCCAAAAGTTGTCAATAATATCAAGAAAGCATGTATGCGGAATCGATAAACAATAATCTCAAATAGAAAAACGCACGGGAATATATGTGGTTTAATAATCAATGTGCCTACATCCATGACCCAAAAGTATACACAAAATTTACTGAATTAATTCTTTTCACATTAGGGCAATGGAGAAGCCCTTTTTACACCACTACACAATCACTTTTCTTCTTTTAGGTTTCACTCACCTAAAATCACATACTCATTCTTTTCACTCAAAAATAATAGCGAAGAATCAAACAAAAAATCAAATCATAAGAATAATATCACATTTCTTTTTCCTATCTTTGACTTTAAGTGTGAGAAGAAAAGCAAAGATCACCCTTTGAAGTTGAGCACTATATTCTAAAGCACTTAGATCACTCTAGAACGCTTTTTGAATCGCTTGGAATGAAGAGAATGTTTTTCTAGCTCCACACACTAATCTCTCATAAAATCTATTTAATCACCCTCTAAATAGCTCAAAGAAACAGTTAAAAACACCCCAAATTGAATAAAAAAATGGTTGGTTAGGAATTAGTTCAAACAACACTTAGTTAACTAACTTAGTCTGCCAAGTTCAAGAACATTACAAAATTAGTCACAAGGTCAGTCGTTGGTCTCGACCACAAGCTTGGTCGACCAACCTCACAACTAAAACAACAACAACAACAACCAAGCCTTAATCCCACTAGGTGGGGTCGGCTACATGAATCCTTTGTTTCCATTGCGTTCTATCAGTTACCAAATTCTTATCTAAGTTTAAGTAACTAAGATCACTCCTTATAGTTTCTTGTCATGTCTTCTTCGGTCCCCCTCTTCCTCTTTGTACATGGGCAAAATCCAATAACTCAATTTTTCTAACTGGAGCTTCAATCGGCCTACGATTTAGATGTCCAAACCATCTAAGCCGACTTTCTCTAAGTTTATCCTCAATTGGTGCAACACCAACTTTCTTTCGGATATACTCATTTCTCATTCTATCCTTTCATGTATATCCACACATCTACCTTAACATTCTCATTTCTGTAACATTTATTTTATTTGTATGTTTCCTCTTTGCAGACCAGCATTCAGCACCATCTTACTACAGTTTTATAAAATTTACCCTTGATTCTGGATGAGATTTTTCTATCGCACAACACACCAGAAGCATTTCTCCATTTTACCCATCCTGCTTGTATCCTGCTAATGACGTCATTATTTATTTCGCCATCATTTTGTATAATTGATCCAAGGTATCTAAAGCGCTCACTCTTCTTGACAATTTGATCACCAATTGTCACATCTCCAATATAAGTATTTCTTTCTTGACTAAATGTACACTCTATATATTCAGTTTTTGATTTACTGAGATGAAAACCTTTAGATTCTAGAGCATTCCTCCAAAGCTCTTATTCCGCTTTAGCTCCCTCTTTAGATGGAACTAACAACAACCATATATCCCTAAATTTCTGTTATCGGTCGACCAGCTTGATCCACTAACTTGGTTGACCAACACCTGCAATAATAAAACTGCACTTCAATAGAACTCAAAAATAATCTTGACTCGAACCTATTAACTCTGGTTTGCAATTGTAGTGCTCAATACTTCCTTTATAATGATTTCTATCAAAATCAAAATAAGATAATAAATGTGCGCTTCTCTTCGGGTTGCTTTGTTGACTTGGCACCATCTTGAATATCCTGATTGCTTCGATCATCTCTATCCGAGGCAGCCTTCGCACTTCGACTCATCCTTATCCACTATTTCTTTACTCACATCATCAGGGCTTCAACGATTCAGCTGTTTAACTCTGGCTCGACTCAATTCAAGCCTACACAGTCAACTAAAACACAAATTAGTAATATATCAACTTAAACTCAATGTCAGACATCAAAACAAGAGTATCAACAGAAACAAGAGGAGCCAACAAACTTCAGTTTGTATGTAGGGGCTCTCGTCAACCGTTCCATGCAACGTGGGGTAATGAGGATCTTGCTTTAAAACCTGGATTGCCTTATGAAATGTGCAAACTTTAGTTGGGCTTGAGGGCTGTGAATCCCTAAGGTTGAGTTATGTAGAGACGTCTTCAATATTATCACCTTGTAGGAAGGCATTTTTGACATCTAGTTGTCTTGGGGACACTTACTGTTGGTGAAAATGCTGAGGACGAGGTGCATAGTTATGAGTTTTGACTGCAGGGCTGAATGTATCATTATAATTAATGCTAGGACATTGATGAAACTCCTTGCAATAAGGCATAATTAGTACCTATCAAGGGAATCATCAGAAGGTAGTTTAATAAGAAAAACCCACTTGCAGCTATTAGCCAACAATATCTTGGGTGGGCGAAGAGCCGAAGATGGAACTAACTCCCATGTCTCATTCTAAAAGAGAGCACTGTATTATTCTGACATTGTCTGGTATTTTGGATCTTCAAGGGTTTGGGTGGCAGTTGTGGGTTCAATTGTGAGAGAGGTGGAGGATTTATAGTTATGAGTTTTGACTGCAGGGCTGAATGTATCATTATAATTAATGCTAGGACATTGATGGAACTCCTTGCAATAAGGCATAATTAGTACCTATCAAGGGAATCATCAGAAGGTAGTTTAATAAGAAAAATCCACTTGCAGCTATCAGCCAACAATATCTTGGGTGGGCGAAGATGGAACTAACTCCCATGTCTCATTCTAAAAGAGAGCACTGTATTATTCTGACATTGTCTGGTATTTTGGATCTTCAAGGGCTTGGGTGGCAGTTGTGGGTTCAATTGTGAGAGAGGTGGAGGATTTGTGAGCAGTGAGATTGAGTTTCTAAATACTGTGGATTGCTTTCTTGACTCTAGTTATCATGGAATGGGTATTTGTAGTTTCATTGGAACTTGCGGGATTGGGTTTGAGTTTGAGTATGGACTCCACGGTGGGGTAGGATTGGGTATTGTGGTGGCTTTGTAGCATCGAGGTCTATAGTGTTGGATTGAGTTTGGGATGGAGTGTTGTCTGACTGAGAAAGAGTGACTAGTAGCGGACTTAGGATCCAAGTAAAAGTGTTTTATGGTTATGAGCAAGGAAGTTATGGAAGAAGAGAGATGAATGGGAAGACATTCAATGAATCGAACATGATGCAAGTGAACATTTTAGAGGTGCACGAATCATGACTCAGATAGGTGCTTTGTGTGAGGGAGTGACAAAGAAAGACATATGGAATTAAACGATATTCAAGTTGTGAGTAGTATATGCTTCAAGTCAGATGTAGCAGATACACTTAAAATCCTAAACTTTAAAGTAATTTGGGGGATATCCAAAACTGCATAGAAATGACGATGAAAAATTTAGTATTGCTATGGGTATGTGATTTATAATATAAGTTGTAGTGGTGAGAGATCAAGCTAGAACCGCAACATAAGAGAAGTATTGGAGAGTTATATTAGTTCTTCAGGATGCGTTTAACTGGATGGAATGATTATTTCATTTCATCATTATTGCCTATGGAATAGCTATTCCCATATTTATTTCGGTGAAATAATTATTTCATAGGAATTTCTATTTTACATTTCATGGAATAATCATTCCTTCCCCCTACCCAAGAATAGCAATTTCTTAGTTATTTTTTGTTTGCTAAAAATATTATTCCAAAGTAACTTTTATTCACACATATACACATACGTGTACATATACATATGTATATATATGTACACATTCTTATATATATACTACGTATACATATATACTTAATTACTTATATATGTTATGTTCATCTAATTATTTATATAAAATCAAATTTAATAATAATAAATAACATAAGATTTTATTAAATTATATTTATAGGTATTTTAGTATTTTTTTTTTCAATTAATTTTTTATTCCATATTTTATTCCATCCAAATAAATAAAGAAATTGTCATGTAATTGTTATTGGATACATTTATTGACAGATCTTGATGACCAAGTTTGAAGAAGAAGAAAAACCGTTAACTAGTGCAAATTTTGCTGATGAATGGGATGAATGGGATGAGTGGATGGGCTTTGAAGGAGGACTGCCAACACTTTATAACCCATTGTAGAAGTATGTCTACCCTTTTGTTTCCTATAAAAGATTCTTCAAATGCATATAGCACAAGAGGTACAATTCTTCTAATTCTTGAGAAAAATTACTGAGAACCGAAATTTCAGTTATTTGAAATTAGCTCAGTTCACAGAAAACTTATTAGCTTTCAAAAAATTGACTCAATTTTGAAATGAAATCTGAAATTTCATTTTAAATTGAATCAAGTTTGTTATTGAGCATTTTTTGTAGATTTGATGCTGTTTATTTGTTAGCATTTAAGGGATTGAGAAAAATTGCACTTAATATTTTAATGCCCTGATCTTGCTATTTATTTGGATACTAGAAACGCTTAATGCTAATCTTGCTGTTTATTTAGATGCTATATGTTAAGAACCTGATGCAGCGCTTGGTCAGACACGTCGACACCATAGATATAATTTATGGTCTCGGATCTAAATTATATCAGTTCTAGTCTTGTATATAGTTATCTTTATTTCTGAACATTTTATTTGGGTTGTTTATTCTTATGTCGGTGGGAATGCCCACTTTGGTGTTCTATAATTATTTTGAGTCTTATTTGATTAAATTGGGTTAATTACATTCAAAATAAATTATTCAATTTGAGTCAAATTAAACTCAAATTAATCAAATTATGTTGGATTTGATTCAATTGAACCTAGGTATACTGAGTTAGGTTCAGTTGAGATCAGTGGGTCAAAATGAGTCTTGATTGAGTTATTTTGGGTCAATTTGATTCTAATTGGATTGAGTTTGATTCAATTCGAATTAAATTGGACTTAAATTATCTATACTTTGACTCTGTTTGTGAAGGAGCAAAGAGAGGACTTCTTTGATTCAACTCTTTTTGGTTGACGGCTTCAAGTGGTTTCAAGCGGGACGAAGACGATTTAATAAAATTAATTAGCCAAACAATTCTGATTCATCCCATAAATTTGAATCCGTTTTATAAGTATGAAATGGCTTCAAGGCCACGAACCCGAAACCATCGAAAAGGTGGTTACAGACTCGCGATCGCTTCTTCTTTTTTCTCAGATTTTTCGAAAAACATATCTGGGGATAAATTTGGTATTTTTCTTAAGGCTAAAATTAAGGGATAATTAAATCTGATAAATTCAAAATTTAAAAAATAATAACAAATCATCTTTTGACTCATAACCACATCCCTTAAATTTCTCAAATTTTGATATATATCCTCGTTAGAATTTTAAATTAATAATATTCAAATAAATTATAAAATTTTGAATAAATATTTTTTATTTACTTTTATTATAAAATTTATATATTTTTATTATTTTTAAGTTTTTATTGTGAGATGAAGTAGTTTCTAAATTAATATTCATCCAAACAAAAATAAATTAAAGTAGATTCAAAATTAGTTTCAAGCCACTTTTCATCCAAACAAAATTTAAATTTGAAACTGCTTCATTTATCTGAAATCGCTTCAAACTTTGAATCCGATTTTATTTATTTTGAATTTGAATCCGCTGTCAAACAGGCCCTAAATGCCCTGGCTCCCGATCCATGGCTGCAACCAGCGCCTCTTCTCTGGCTCGTCGCTCGCCCTCGGTCCACGTCACCGACCCCGCCGGACTTGGCGGTTCTTCTCCCTGGCCACGCGTCCACGTCTCCAACCACCGGCCACGTCCTACACAGAGTACGCAAACGCCTTTCTCTTCTTCCGAGCTGCCTATAAAATCTCTTGGATGCTGCATCTCGAAAGAGGACTGGATTTTGAGCTGTGAGAAGAATTTTCTTCATTTCGAACAACCTCGATGTAGGTGGCATTGATTTGTCAGTGTTTTTTCCACTGATCGGAGCCGAGCAGGTGGCTGCGGCTTCGTTTCAAGGACGATTCGGTTTCGTCTGAGGCTACGACAGAGGGCTGAGGCTTTGACTTCGAGATCCGATTTTCCTCGGTTTGCTTACAGTGATTCCTAATTTCCCTATATCTGTGTGTTTTCTCTGTTTTCAACTTCATGCTGCTGTTTTGAAGATATTCCCAGCTCAGATATCTCCTTGAATCCCTGATTTCCTCCATGTTCTTGAATAGAAATTGTGTCCTGCAATGCTTCGATCTTATGTCACTTTTTCCGCATAAGCTCTAGTTGGAATTGTATTTCTTGTGCTTGTTATTAAAAGTGAAAGTCACTGTTTTTCTCATATTACATGTCTCTCCTAAACCGAATCGTGAAATTCATATTTGGTGAATGTTTGGATGTATTAAATAATTTGGATGAGTTATCATGTGCTGGAAATCTCAAGATAAATGTGTATGCGGTAATTCATCTTGGAGTTCATAAGTTTATTATCTTAATTGCATAAGTTTGTTTGAATTTGTTTGGATAACATTTAATCATCATTATTTCATGACGCTTATGTGAATATGCAAAATATTTATATTTAATATAATTTGAAAAGCTTGGTTTAAAACTCCTCTCCATTCGTATCTAGTAGTTTATAGTTAATATAAACTTAGGCGCTAACTTAAATATTTGGTAGCGTTAGGATCGCCTTAAAACCGATCCCCGCGTTGCATCAGAACGTCAATGTAATTAGATAATAACATCAGGGTATCAATTATAAAAAGTGTAAATTTCTAACTATTTATAATATTGTTGAGGTGGTGAGACCCGATCGGGAGGCTTATTTCACATGGTGTCAGAGTCGATAACTGTATGATCGGCTGAGGTTTCTTTTTGCGCGCCTCTCCTCTCTACGCTTGAATAGCATACCCACATCGACGCTTCTTCGCCCACAACAACATTAATCTTTCTGCTTGCCCGCAACAGTTCCCTGGGTGGCCTCTTCTCCATCTTCTCCTTCTTTCTCATGTGGCTTCCACTTGCTGGCACCAGTGCCTTGCACGGTTTCTTCCGCCCTGTCATTCTCTCATCATTCCAGATGGAGATGATTCTCTCCCATCCTTTAGGTGCAGTGCTTTTATGTTTCATCTCCAGCAAGTTCATGTCCTTCCTGTTGAAGATTGGCTCTGCTTTTCCATTTGATTGCGTGACTGCTCTATTCCAGGTGTTGCTGGCCTTTTCTTGGCATCCTTGTTCATCCCTTACTACAGAAAAATTTAATGAGAAAATTTTTGCTTCATGGTACTTAGCAATGAAAGTTTGGTTTATAGGTCACGACCAATTGGAACATTTGACAAAAGGGTCTCAAATATACCAGAGAATGATAGGGTAACTCGGGAGAAGATTAATGCCTAGCTTGTAGCCTTTGGTAGGATATAGATCCCAACTTGATGAGCATCTTTTGATGCTTCTTTTCTTGTTACAAGACTTGGACATAGGCTCAAGATTTTTATATGAGATATTTCTCGAGCATTGAGGTGATTGATAATTTATTTTAGCTTCATTAGTCAAATGCAGATATGATGACTCATATTGGCTGGTTCTAGGTATTTGCAATAGATTTCAGAGATCTCCTTCAAGTTATGCCCGATGTATGTCATGTAGGATCACATTGACATGCTTTTTACTATTATATTTTTCTACACCATTTGTCCAAAACTTGAGCCTGTTGAATCACATATTTGGAGTGATATATATATATATACCATCTCTTTTTGATGTATATATGGGGATGTTGTGTGCTTCCATATCTATCTTGATTACTGATCCCATTCTTGATCACTGTCCTTGTTGCCCAGACTAGACTAGCAGGGGGCAGAGGGGGAAGTGGAGTGGATTGTGGAGGCCATGGAGGATGTAGTGGGTGTGGCAGCTGTGGAGGAGCTGCATTTTCTAAATGTACTTTTTATGAAAAGGTGGGACGTGTGAGAGACATGTTATTTCTTACATGGGTACCTTTCTGAATACCTCTCACACACTTCTAGTACCTTAAAATTTGGATTATCTACTCAAGAGAGCCTTCTTGGCAGCCAGCCTCCTAGCATCACATTTACCATTTTTGTTTCTATTGAAAGTATTCTAAACTACTTCAGTTGTAGGTTTCTCAAGAGACGTTTTCCAACATCCTTAGCATAGTGGTGCACATCTTGTATCTTTTATATTTTTAGCTCTAGTCCTTGGATTCTTGATTCAAATGCTTCTAAGCATATATTGGGTGACGCCTCATCTTTCACTCACCTTAATTTCACTCCCCTCTCATTTTACTAATGTCACACTCACTGATGGATCTATATTTTTAGTAAAAGACATTGATAGTGTTGGTTTCACTTTTTTATTATCATTATCTTTTGTCTTTTACTTTGTCAAGTTTCCTTTGAGTTTTTTTATCTGTAAGTAAATCTATAAAGTCTTTACATTGTTTTGTCATCTTTACATCTGATTTTGTTTGTATCCAGGAGTCGCTGATTGGAATGGTGATTGGCACAAGGACTATATTGGCTACTTGTAAAATATCCTTTTTCAACTTTTATGGAAGAAATTACACCACTGCAGATTCATAGTCATCTTGGGAATTTTGATTTGCAAAATATGTCAAAAATGATTTTTGAGTCTTTCTGGTCTTAATAGTATAGAGTGTAAGTCTTATCAACTAGGGAAGCGCACATTTCCTAGTTATATTAATAAGTGTGTTTCAACACTATTTGCCTTGGTTCATTAGATGTTTGTGGTCCTACCTGTGTCAGTTCTAAAATAGGCCTCAAATACTATGTAATATTTATTGATAATTATTCTAGAATAATATGATTATTTGTAAGAAAAATAGTTCTAAATTGTTTTCCATATTTACTTTGTTCTATACTAAAATTAAAACACAATCTGGTGCCTCCATTTGTATCCTATGTAGTGATAGTGTGAATCAGTACTTTTCAAATTCCTTTTAGTCTTATATGTCCACTCAAGGGATGCTTCATTGGTGTTTTGTTCACATACATTCCTACTTGATATGCAGTTTTCTCAGCAATATTGGGATGATGCAGTTCTTATAGCATGTCCTTCATGATTAGATACCGTTCTCCATTTTATTTTCTAGAGATGCAATTTATAATCTATCTCCACGTATATTTGGTTGCATTTAGTTTGTCTATCTCCTATCACTTGGTAAAGATAAGTTATTATCTTGGTTAGTAAGGCGTGTTTTCTTGGGGTATATATTCTCGTCTCCAGGAAGGGTACCATTGTTATCAGGCTTTTGTTTTAGCAAATATGACATTCTTTGGGTGTACTCTATTTTATATCAGTGCATCTATCATTTTAGAAATTATTTCAGAGATGTTTTCAATACCTATGCTATTATCTGTTTTCTTCTCTACAAAATCATTCAAGCAACAGTCAAACCTTTATAGGTACATAGTTGACGACCTTGTCCTTAGACAGTTATTGTAGGTTCTAAGGACTCCATTACCCTTCTCGATGACAATCTAGACTCAAATATAGGTGTTATGCTTACCCTATCTTGGATATCGATCTTTCTAATGCAATTTACCTTACTGTGACAACTCATCTAACTTTAAATCAACATCTCAACTACACTAATTTTATATACATTCTCTGTTTGATTGCATAATATACTCTCTTCTATAGCATAGCTAGTTGGATTGTAGTCTTATAAAAGTTTTCCGTCAATCTGATAGTAATCTTTTCATCACATAGAACTTTAATCACACATCTCCATTTTAACCATATAGCTTGAGGTAATAGTAGTTCTCATATGATAAAACTTTTGTCATGTTTAGTCTCATCATAATACAGACTAACATAACTAATATAGTGAATATTTACTTCTTTATTTGTCTTCAACCTTCTCATCCTCCTTCACTTAATACTGAATCTTAGCACCAAGTTTCAAAGTGTTCTAGGGTTTCTCAGGTACCATCTCTCTATTTTCTTTTTCTTCTCTTTTCTCTCTCTTTTCCTACTTTTCACCTTTCTCGCTCCTCATTCATTCTTCTTATGGCTCAACTTGGTGCTTCCTCCTACCATGGCGTTGAAAGTTTAAACTCTCAATACTATACTATAAGTGAGATTTTCTTTCATAATCAACATTGCTTCTCTCACTATAAAAAACTTAAAGAGCAATAAGATTGCTCAAGTTAGATCTTTGAAATTTAACACCTTTGGCTCTTCCATCATAGAAATCATAGATCGTCAAGGTGAAAAACCTTTATGAGCCATCGTCATCCTACCTATCCTTGGGTTGTAAGAGAATTCTATGCAAATCTTCTTGTGGCAGAAGACTTCTCCAAAATTTCTACTATTTTTAGGGGCCAAGAAGTGATAATCATAAGGGAAAAAGTCATTTCCTCAATGACTTTGCCGCTTCAGAAATCACGATTAATCCATTTGGTATCTTTCTAAACATCGCCGACCTCCTAAACATTTGGACTTGTGTTGGTCGAAGAAATCTCCCTACACAAGATGAAGTAGGTGCAATCTAATGGGAAACCGGAAATAAACTTGGGGATTGTTGTAAGGCGGCCAAAATTCTAGCTCGTCTTTTACATGAAAACCTTATCTAAATAGGCGGATTACACTACCTTTTATCAATTATCTCATTACCTTTTTTAATTATCTTCAAATTTTGTATTTGTTTCTTCCCTCTTAGCAATATCTATTCTTAAATCTTTATTAGACTTATTGGCTCATCCATGGTGGCAACAAGCTAAGAAATATCTGTATTACATTTTAACGATTCCTAGAATCTTGTTTTTCTTCCTCTTAAGATATCATCAGTTGGATATGAGTATATGCTTTAAAGACTTCACTTAATGGCTCAATCAATCGTCTAAAAGATAGACTTGTAGCAAATAATTATACTAAGATATACAACGTTGCCCAAGCTAGCTTCTGTACATTTGTTTTTTATTCTAGCAGTTATTTTTCAATGGTCCTTATATCAATTAAATATTAAAAATATCTTTTTTTTTCTGAACGAGAAAGTTTCTATGGATCAACTATTTGAGTTTGTTGTTCATGGGGAGCCTAAACTAGTTTGTAGGCTAAAAGGTCTACTATACAACTTGAAGTAGTCTCATCGAGCTTGGTTTGATAAATTCAATTTGTTTCTTAGCGTGACTCATAGTATATCATTTCATTTCATATTTCACAGAACATCAAAATTTGAAAAGCAAATATTTTTTATTGTTTATGCGAATGATATCAACATTACAAGAGATGATATTGATGACAATTTTAAATTACAATATCATTTATATTGTTAATTATACTATAACGCATGAGCCTACAAAATTGTACTATGATAATCAAGATACTATGCATATCATCTCTAACCCTATTTTTTATGAGAAAACAATGTATATAATTTAGGAAAGTTATTATGCGCTTTGTTAGTTTTAATGACCACTTAATTAATTTGTTAATTAAATTTTTGAGGAGTAATAGAATTGACTATAATTAATATATTAGTTTCATATTTTGACATTATTAGTCTTGGTCGCCGTTAAAATGAAGTCGCCTATTATAGGGGTAATTTCTGTTCATCAGAAGTTGCACGAACAGCAAGCGGCTACTTGCATAGGGACTGACCACGATGTTCGATCCTGAGCACCATGCCCGTTGTCACCTCCTCTTTTGCCACTCCGGCGGCACAAAAAGAGCTTCCTTAACGAGGTTTGGCGAAGAAATCACGGCTGATAAGGTGAAGTCTTTCGTACGATGAGCGACTTCTAAATATGCATGGGCGACTTCTCATTAATGGAAGTCAACTGTGCAATTGACGACTTCTTATTTTAATATTTTTTTGTAAAATTAAATGTTATTTAAAAAATATTATTTTAATTTTTTTGTATGATTTATTATATAATAAGTTTTGCAACGTATGATACGAGTGCCTGCCCAATGACACATTATTTGCCAGTAGAACGTATTATATGAAAATGAGTTAGATGTTTCAAATAATTAAAAAAATAAGATTAATATTAATGTAAAAATACAGTACAAGCTGATCTAGTGGTAAACATTTATGTCCAAATTTATAATAGATGCAAAAGTAATCGGTAATAATAGAATACGTATAGGCACGACAGCACAAGATAATTATCTGTAAAGCTGTGTTAACACTGTAAATTCAAGTGATAAATGACAAATCGTTAGTAACTCTCAAACAGTGTAAGTCATTAAAGATAAATCTCGCGATATTAAGAAGAAGAAAACATCCCAATAGGTATAATTTATAAGATAAAATTATATCTTATATTTGAAATCATATTTGATATTATTAATGTAAATAAAATTATACTTGAATTATATGTAAGAGTTAAATATCATATTTGACTATAATATTCCTGCTTAATGTAAAATCTCATGGTTAAAGTAATATTTAAATTTATGCATATATAAATTTAGGGGTTTTTACACACAGATATAAAATTTAT
>JAEMOT010001968.1:166114-197265 GCA_019297695.1 Apostasia ramifera | reverse complement strand
AGTTCACCATCAAAGAATATGATGTGAAATATGTGAAATGCGTAAAATTTAAATAAATATGGTAGGATAGTGATAATATTTATGAATTGATGGTGAAATGCGTAATTTTGTATAAATTTTATGTTTTTTATGTAAAAATCTCTTAATTTTAATAGTTAAAATCGTATTTAAAATTTTAAATATAATTTACTACTAGCTATACACTCTCTTCCCCGATTTAGATAATGTAGTTGAATCGTCGTTTCTTCGTGCTACATCATGCTACTCAGTGGGCGTATCTTCGAAGGTGCCCTACTTCTTCCGTCGGCCACCGCCATCCTACACCACCGCCTCGCGCTTCGTCAAAGGTCGTCAAACCCTAGCAAGTCAATCGTCTCCTTCGTCCACCGCCGTTCTGGATCAGCCGTGGTTTCTTCGTCGGAGCTCGTTAAGGAAGCTCTTTTCGTGCCGCCGGGAGTGGCGAAAGAGGAGGTGACGGCGGGCATGGTGCTTCCAGGATCGAACATCGTGGTCGGCCCCTATGTCGGCGATGCGCAGATCAAGCAGGCCGAGTTCGTGAAGAGCAGCGCTAGGGCAAAAGACTGCCCCAAGGATAATCGTCCTGAGTTCGCCATCGTCGGGAGGTCCAATGTTGGAAAATCCTCCCTCATCAACGTTTTAGTCCGCAAGAAGGAGTTCGCCCTAACTTCCAAGAAACCAGGTCAGACTCTTTACTCCGGTTATCTCAATATAGTATCCCATGTTATATATCTCTAACTATCATTACCTTTTTTTTTGTTTCTCGCTTTCTTGGATTTTTCAGGAAAAACTCAGCTAATAAATCACTTTCTGATCAACAAAAGTTGGTACATTGTCGACTTACCTGGTTACGGGTATCAATTTAAGTGTTTTTGTTTGGCTCTCCTGGTACTTTTAAGCTTGCAGATATAATTTTTGTTTTTAGTTTCTTTGTTTCAAGGCGTACCTTTGAGTTTTGAAACATTTATCTATGTTATACTCGTTGATATCACTTGGCAGTATTATCTTTCTGCTCACTTTAAATTCTCTTGGGATAACAGAGATATCTGTTGCTTGATTATGTTAGTTTTGGCTAATAAACACACTGGAGAATGGTGAAAGCATCAAATTCTTAGGATTGTTTTGATGAAGATTAACAAGGGTAAATTGCATCTTGGTGCATGGGGGTTGTTGCTTCCAACTTTTGTAAGTTTGTAAATTCAGTCCTCTAGGTTGGAGTTTTCCCTCAAGTCCTTGAGGTTGAATCTTGCATTTTTAATAGGTCATTTCCAATAGAAATCATCAATGGACTGTATTTTGGACCATTTTCCCTGACGTTCTCTCTTTCTCTCTCGACGAATGTTCCCTCTCTTTCTCTTTCACCACGCCTCGTCTAGTCCCCTCTCTCCTTCTCATGCCATGTGGAGTCACTGTAGTAGATCTCACCGTCCAATAAGAGGATTTGCGCCTAGGTGTACATGCAAAGAAGGGTTTTGGCAATGCCAAGTTTCAAAAAAAAGGGTTTCTAACATGCTAATTTTTTTTTCATATGTTATGATCCTAAGTTGAGGGTTCTAACATGCTACATAAACTTAATCATGCAGTGCTTCATGCAATTAATTGTTCTAACCTATAGATATAAATCCTTGCTACACGATTTTAAATTTCATATTTTTTAATTCCATTTTAGAAAATTAAATTTTGGAGAAGTGAAATTTGGATTTTTAACGTGCTAATGGACTTGAAACTATGCCATGATATGCTATAAGGAATTTAAACTAATTTGCGCTTAGTTATGAAAGATTGCATGTTCACATGAAGTTTCCTGGGGTTTCTAAAGTTTAGCTATTTTCATTTGAATACAGTGTACTTGTGCAGGTTAGATAAGGTTCCTACCAAACTTACAGGAAAAGTAACTATGATGCAATGGGAACATGAAATACTTGACTTGAGGAGCAATCTTGCACTTTATGGTAGTGTAGATTTCTCATCCAGTACCAAGCATTAAGCTCAGAACTAGTTCTAGGAAGCAGAAAATAGAGGTGTTCTTTCAGAATCAGGTTCAGTCCAACATAAGGAAGGAAAGCAATGATAAATGCCAAGCAAACTAGATAGAATTAGTGAATAGACAACCCCCCTACCTTGGATGTCACTATAGCCACTATCTGGATCCTAGTTGAAGTTGGCTTGAGCCAGCCAAAGAGCAACTGGAATCCAATAGCCCATTATGGGCCTACTGTTCTCTGTTTTGATCATTGGATTCTCCCTCCTCTTGTTTGGCTTGAGCTCAAAATTGATGAGTCACTACATGGCAATGAAGTTGTCGGAGCTGTCTTCGTCATTAGTGATCATCAGGGAGCTATTATTCATAGTGGAGAGAAGAATTCTTGCTTGCTTAGTTGCCACTATGGAGAAGAGAGTAGCACTTCATGGGCTACAAACTCTCTTGATTATTGTAGGGTACACCACTCATCTCCGGCTTGAAGCTGATTCCTTGGAATCACTTCAAGCGATCTAGCTGAACCTAAATCGGAGAGCTGCTGTAACACGTGGAGCTGCTACTCGAGATGGCTAAGAGATGCACCCTGGAAGACTTCAACTTGAGAGCCTACATGGCTTGGAGACCTAAAGTAGACAGCTGCAACCTGAGCCCCAAAGGCCTATTGCTGATGGAGATAACACCCTTTCTGATTCCTCTAGCAAGAAAGAAGTCTCCCTTGCCTTCTGCAAGGGTTAGAGGGAGGGAACATCAAACCAAAAAATCTCGTCATCTGAGATCTTCCACACGTAGATGTCAGATTAATTTGAAGGCTAGTGAGAGTTTATACCTGCACTATTATGCCCAAACAGCAGAATGATCAATTTATAAAAGAGTCTTCTAATAACTTCAAATCTTATATCAAAGTTGGAAATGTTCTATTTGATGTGTTGACTTTTTATCAGGAACGACTTCAACACACATTTGAATGATAATATTGATTTGGGCATTATGCTTTAATTATTGCTCTATTTTAGCTTTGGAAGTTGACTTTTAGATCTCTTCTCCACAAGTGCAGGCATTAGTGAATGCTGACATTTTTATTCTACTAATAAATAGATTTGCACATGCTTCTGAATCGGCTCGAACGGATTGGTCATCCTTTACCAAGGGCTATTTTCTAAACCGAGACACCCTTGTTGCTGTCTTGTTGCTTGTCGATGCAAGTATCCCGCCTCAACAAATCGACTTGGATTGTGCAAATTGGCTAGGGCGCAATAATGTAACTTTTCGGCTCCACCTTTTGCTGTTTCAAATGAAAAAAAAAAAAACATTCTGGTTCTTAAAATTTAGGATTATTTGATGTCTCTACTTTCTCTATGAAAAAATAGCTATATATCTCAATAAATTGATGAATAGTGTGGTTAGGAGTTTAATAACTGAATTATTCAGTAGATTAACTCATAATTTACTAGATTGTCCAGTGGATTAGACCCACAACTCACTATTGATCTATTTATTAGGCTGTGTAGCAAGGTCTTTTCTTGATTTACTCCTTTTTGATCCCCAGTTATTTTAGCATAACCTACATATCATGTGATTTGTCTCCAACACAATAATAGAGTAATTCAGCCTTTTTATGATCAAACTCATGGAATAATATTCTACTTTTATTTAAAATTAGGCCAAACTTAAGCTACTGATGGGCTCAGTAGGGGCCAACCCTTTGTTTTTTTATTGATTTTAAGCTGCATCGTCTTTTTCTTCTGTTCAGATTGGAATGACGTTTGTTTTCACCAAGTGCGATAAAACAAAAGCCGGCAAGGGGAGTCGACCGGCTGATAACATCAAGCAGTTTCAAGATCTCATCAGAGCTAACTACCGAGAGCCTCCACCCTGGATCATGACCAGTAGTGTTACAGGCTTGGGCCGCGATGAGCTGCTCCTACACATGTCCCAGTTGAGAAACTATTGGGATAACGAGGCCTTATAGAGCTGCTGGAAGGGAGCCTGTGATGGCTCTTTCATTCTTTTTTCTGTATCACATTAAAATCTAAATATGATATATTTATCATAAAAATTATAAAAAATTTATAATCTTTATTACATATATTTTATAATTTTATAACATAAGTTATATATAAGTTATAATTTTTTGTAATTAATATGTAATATTAATGTTTTGAATATTACATATATAAAATAATTAGATTTTTGTGACACTTGAACTTTCCTTGTATGAATAGTTTATTGTATCTTTTGGATGAAGATCAAGTGGTTGAAGATTTGATTGGTAGTCTTTATATTTTTCTCATTGAAGGGTTGGAGTGATTTGTAGATGTAAATTCCTGTTACCATTTTGCTTTGTTGCTTCTATAAAAATTAATACTTCAAAATTATATTTTTAAAAATAAAAACATTAAATAATAAAAATAACTTTAAAATATAATAATAAAATTTTTAATAATTCACATTAAATTAATGCTTTTGTAACTTTTGAAAATATTTAAAAATTAAGATCAATTTACAATATTTTTTTTGATCTCAGTAGCCCGGATGTAATTTACAATATTAGTTCCCTGCATGGTAGCTCAGTTTTGTACAGAAAATTGTCTTGATTGATTACTTGAAATAAATTTGACATTAATCTAAAAGAGTTTTGACTGAATTATGTAAAAACTTGTTTAATGCAGGTGATATTATGCTGAGGTTATGGCATTTAATTAGTTATTAAACTTCTTAAGCATGATTATTTTAGTTCAACTTCTTGTTTGAAAGGTATTATGTCAGACAAATTAGTTAAAGAGTTTTAACATTGTGACTCGGGCTACAAATGAAGTTGAGCATTTCGACGCTCTGTTTGATAGAGATTAGCTCGTATTCATTCATCAAACTTAATAAATGAACGCGAACATCTTTGTAAGAGCTCGTTTGAACATGAATGAGCTGGAACACACTCACTTAAAGCTCAATTTTGATCAGTTATTTGATGAGGTAATATAGTTATAATACACAAATAAATTCTTTTTGTTTTTCTTTCTATAGATAACACAAATTAATGGTTATAAAATTGTTTATAAACAACCTTAATTATAACTTGTTTAGCTGTCTCAATTACAAATTTGATGTGAAGCTCGATAATTAGCTTGATAGAGAGCTTGATTGCTAGTTCAAGTATAAGCTTAAATCTAAATGAGCTCATTCATTTGTAAACTAGGCCATATCAAACAAAAACCTTAGCTCATTTAAGAACATGCTTTAAAGAATGAAATCTAAAACACCCTAAAAGGGGAATATGTTTAACCTCAGTTTCACTCAGCTCATTTACAAATTAGCTTAAATAATGAAATCTAACATAAGCTTAAACATGAACATGTTAAATCCTAATTGTGACCCGGAGAAAATTTTTATTAGTCATTTTAGCCTCATCTGTGGATGACAGATGTAAATCTCCCTTATTTAACGGTCATGAACTTTAAGTTTAGATAGAATAGAACATAATATACTAAAAAATTCGAGTGTTCGTAAAAGAACTTAAAAATTGAAAAATCCTTAGTTTGAAAAACTGAAAAACCAAATTGATTCTAAATTTTAATTAACTGAAAGCTTTCTGATTTCGGTTTCGACTAACCAAAATTTCTGTTTTCATTCCAATTAACCCAACCAAAACCTTTCTCAATAATTTGGTTGTGGGAAAAAAAAAGGAGATTATGCAGGTTAAATAGAAAATCCATCCATTCATGCTTCATAAAAATAAAACATATTTTATCAATTTAATCGTATCATAAAAAAAGTAAATTTGATTTGAGATTTGTGTATAATTAAAAATAAATTTAATTAATCATATTAAAATTTATGTAAGATGTAGAATAAAATTATTTGATGTATTAAAAATGATGTGAGATATGAAGTAAAGTAAATTTTTTATATTAAAAGTTATATAAAATGTAATAAAAATTAATTTAATAATAATATTATTATTTTTATAATGAATGAATTATTTTAATTTTTTGCATGACCAAAATAATATAAAAAACAAGTATCAATTTTCAACTGTGAAGGATGACCATTTCTAACTAACAAGAGTCTAGGCAGATGTTAGTTATTAGGATTGCTGTTATACATACACAAAAATATATAACTGAGAAATTTAAAACTTTTAATTGAAGAAATGTTTTCAGAGTGTTAACACGTGGTTCCAGTGCTACTTCTCTGCTGTACACGTGGCGCCTAACTGGCTTTTGGCCTTCATTTTTTTTAACTGATTTATCTCTCTGTTCTCACAGGTCAGACCTTGGTCAAATCTCGGACATGAGGGTTCAACCAAGCCTCGTCCACGATGAGCCAGGACCATCCCTGGTAACATCATCCTCGATGTTACAAAGCGGTGCCTGTCACAATCAAGTTTGGTCTGACCACGCCGTTCTCCGTACAAGACGCTTTTCCCTGACCCGCAAATCAAGGGTCCGTATGCCCCAGCTGTCACGGATCCCTAGAAGCAGTACTAATATTAAAAGTTAGCATCCTCTTTTTGCTGCTTTTGGTCCCTCCGGCGGCCAATAAATGGCGCGAACTCAGAGCTTGTTCACCTCCTTTTCTTTGGAAAATCAGGATAAAGCTGCACCATCTGTTGCCTACAAATACCTCTGAACAGTCTTCATAGAGGGGACAGATAAAAGATCAGACCAAGGAGGATCTAAGATTACAAATCAGGGTGCAAGCAGCTTCCCTGATTCCCCCATTCTCATTGTATCAGAGCTCCAATTGAGGAGCTCCTTTTCTCTCTCTCTTTCTTCCAAGCATTGTATTAAGCTTTCGCGGCTACCCTTTTCCTCGAGTGAAATCCTTTCACTGACCACCTTACAATATTGTGTGCTCTTCTGGATGCCCCGAACTCTCTTGCTCTCTCTCTCTTAAGCCTCCACTAACAGGCTTACCTCTTTGAGCGCTGCCGTCTCCCGGAACTCTCTCTTTTCTCCGTGTCTCTTGGGATCCCCTACATCCTACGTAAACATCTTCTGGTGCTTTCATTGAGACCCTAGAAAGATGGCGGCCAGAACGCGCCGAACCAACTCCGCTGCTCGCAGTGCGCATGCGGGAGAACCTTCCGTTCGGGCACCGGACGATAGGTCTTCGGCCTTAACTTCACGGCGTCACGCCGAATCTGCTTCCTCCTCTAGGGGAACCCGTATCTCAGAACTTCAGGGGATGCTGGCGAATCTCACTGACCTGGTCATTGGCCTCACAGCCCAACAGGCCGTGATTCTTAGGCAGACTCAGCCAGTATGCACAGTACTTCCTCTTTTGCCGGTCGCAGCGGCCCCTGCTCCTCTCCCGCTGGTCGCGATGGCCCTTGCTCCTCTCCCACCAGTCGCGGTAGCTCCTGCACCTTTCCCGTCGGTTGCGGCAGCCTAAGAACTTCTTCCACCGGTAGCGGCGGCCCCTATACCTCCTCCTCCGATCGCTAAGTTTCCTACTCCCGTGCTTCCTGTTGCAGCACCTTCTATTCAGACATCCGGCTCTTCTCGACCGCCCAGACGCCCCTTTCGCCTCCAGGAGGTTCACCAGAATCCTCTTCCACCATGTCCATTACCACAGCCTGCTTTCCTTCCACCTGCCTTCCCTCCTTTCCTCGCCGAAAGAGATCCCCTCTTTCCAGGAGTTCAGGCCCCTCATCATGGGCCTGACCTCTTCTTTGGACCGATGGATGACAATGCTCCCTTTATCGATGCCATCCGGCAGGCCTCAATCCCAGAAGACTTCAGGCTGCCCAGGCTTGAGGCCTATAAAGGGAGCGACCGACCCCCGTGAGTACGTGCTAGGGTTCAAGGCCGCGGTCCATTATCGCCAGCCAGATGAGGCAACCAAGTGCCACCTCCTGGCAAACACTCTAAAGGGGGCGGCATTTAGCTGGTTCATTAAGCTCCCAAGGGGTCACATCTCCTCCTATGAACACCTGAAATGGGAGCTGATCGCCCGTTTCATCGGTCGAATCTGAATGGCCATTTTCGATATGGTGCTCGCCAACATCAAGCAAGGTGAGAGGGAAAGCCTCCAGGACTACACCAACCGCTTCTTCGCCGCCGCGGCAGAAGTTGAAGATGTCGACCCTGCAGTAACCATGCATAATTTTCGGAGGGGACTTAAGGTGAGGGATCTGTCTAAATCCCTGCAGCTGGCTAAGCCTCAGAGTTACCCAGAGCTGGTGGCCAGAGCCAGCCAATTTATGCTCCTCGAGGATGCTGAGTCCTCTCCCCCCGATATTTCTGAAGTCAAGCAGGAGAAGAGAAAAAGAAAACATCGGGGTGATGAACCCCCGGCCACCAAGTTACATATGGCCAAGGGTCGTGGTCGAGATGAGGCAAAGCCATGACACGTTTAGCCCCAGAAGCATTTCTTCTCCCGGCCGCTTCCTGAAGTCTATGCGGTGGCCGTCAAATAAGGTTGGGTCTGACCTACCGGACCCAAGCCAGCGCCTCCAGTCGGAGTGGATCCCGACAATTATTGTGAGTTTCACGGGAACTACGGGCATAAGCTTCACAAGTGTCGAGGCCTCAAAGCTCTGCTTGACAAACTGGCAGATCAGAGCAAGCTCGAAGAGTTCATTCAGATGACGCCGACCTTCACTGCTGCCCAGAAAGAAAAGGCCCCCGAAGTTACCGGGGCTCCTGCTAAAGCCCGTCTCTAGGTCCCAGCCAACAAGGGGGGTCAGTGGACCAACGAATGCGAAGCCGCCTTCACAGAGCTAAAGAAGTATCTTACCTCGGCCCCGATATTAGTGGCACCAAAAGCAGGAGCGGTCCTATCTTTATACTTGGGTGTCTCTGACACTGCGGTCTCGGCGGTCTCGTGGACGACGATAAGGGGGTACAACATCTGACCTTTTACATCAGCCACATACTCCTAGATGCTGAAAGCCGATACCCCACACTGGAAAAACTTGCTCTGGCTCTCCTGGTGATGGCGAGGAAGCTACGCCCATATTTCCAGTCCCACACTATCAAGGTTGTCACTAATCAACCGCTCCTGAAGATACTGCATACTCCTGAGGTCTCGGAAAGGCTGCTTAAATGGTCCATTGAGCTAGGCGAGTATAACATCAAGTATGTCCCACAGACAGCAATCAAGGCTCAGGCACTGGCAGACTTCGTCGCCGAGCTTTCTAATTCAAAGCCACCACTTGCCAGACATCGAACAAACCTCTGGTCCCTTCATGTCGATGGTGCATCTGGATCGCAGTCCCAGGGGGGCTGGGATTCTCCTAACTAGCCCAATGGGAGCCAACTTACACCATGCCGTGACACTTCAGTTCAAGGCTACAAACAATGAGGCGGAGTATGAAGCTCTCATTGCAGGGCTAAACTTCGCACTCAGCATGGCTGTGAAGTGTATATAGGTATTCAGTGACTCCCAACTGGTTGTCAACCAGGTGAATCGAGCATTTGAAACAAAGGTTGAGGTTCTGAAAAAATATCTGCAACAAGCCCAGTCCTTGATCTCTCACTTTGAAAATTTTTTCATGTCGCATATTCCTAGAGAAGAAAACCAAGTGGCAGATCGGCTAGCAAAGGTGGGGCTCCCCGACCTCTGCCAAACTCAAATATTCGAAAGACCCAGTTTTGAATGCGTAGAAATCCACTCTGAAGAGCATTCGCCTTGCTGGATGGATAGGATCCTCAAATACCTAAAAGATGGGACCCAGCCCGACAACAGGCAAGATGAGAAGAAACTGAAGCTTGACTGCGCCAAGTATGCCCTCATCAATGGGGAGCTCTATAGAAGGTCTTATGCCAAGCCCCTCACCAAATGCTTGAGGCCTGAGAAAGCCCAAGAAGTCATGGAGGCTGTGCACAAAGGGGAGTGCGGAACTCATGCTCGTGGCCGAAGTCTGGTTATGCGAATCCTACGCCAGGGATTTTTCTGGCCAAATATCCACAAGAATGCTCAGGTGTTTGTGGAGAAATACTCTCAATGACAGTACTACGCTGACATGCATAGGCAGCCCGCCGGCTATCTCAAACCCATCAATTCATCTTGGCCCTTCGCTATTTGGGGGCTGGACTTCTTGGGCCTAATGCCTACTACCATGAGGAACTACAAGTGGATAATAGTGGCTGTCGACTACTTTACAAAGTGGATTGAGGCTAAGCCACTTACTCATCCTACTGCTCAAAATATCGAGAATTTCCTATGGGCTAATATTGTCTGCAGATACGGCATACCAATGGTGATTATCACAGACAATGGTACCCCGTTTGCTAATCACTGGATCAATAACTTCTGTGGCAAACATCAAATCAATCTCAAGTATGCATCCGTCTGGCACCCTCACACTAATGGGCACGCAGAAGCCGCGAACAAAAACATCCTGAATATCACTTGTTATGAGGGGTTTTGTGACGACCCTAGCCATCACACTAAAAATTTATCTAAGTTAGGGGAGAAGGAAGATTAATTCAACAGCGGAAGAAAACTAAATAGATTAAATGCTACTACAATAGTTCACAATACTATAACTTAGAACAGAATTAAATATTCAACTAAAGCAAATGAAGCAAAATTACTATAGTCTCAACCGAACACATAAGCAGATAAGTCACTCTCTAAGAAATAAGGCAATAAATTAATTTTTCTTTTGACCGACATTCTCCCTATTCCTGTGATCAAGTGCTCCAGTACCTGCCACGTTAGTGACAGAGTCTGTTAGAACAGACTCGTAGGTTGTACACTAACAAAACCTTTAAATAAAAATATTAAACAATAATAATAATAATAATAATAATAATAATGACAATAATAATAATAATAATAATAGCATGTTAACATGATATAATAAGAATGACAAACAGTTAAACATGTATAACATAGATTTCAATTAAACATACATGTATGATAAAGAGATGGAATAACACAGTATGAACAATAATTATTAAACAAACATAATATAATTTGCATAGCAAGTACAACATCAGCATATAAATAGAAATGATGAAAAATATAAGTAACGGGTAAATTTTTTTTTATTAATTTCACTTTTATCTTTGGGCCCGTGATTTCTCGTACTACGCCTCAGCTGCCTTTTACACATTTAGGGATCGTCATCCCCTGGCCCCGTAGGCTATAGCTCATAATGGCAAAATATGAGGTCCTCAATCAGTTTTGAGAGTTTTCACCCTCTAGCCCAAAATGGCAATGGACGTCGTCGCGCCTATATATATCATATGCTCGAGCTAAGGCAGGTGCGTAATCCCACAGAAATCACATTTAATTTTTAATCCATTATCGCCTTTAAAATTATGATTATAAATTTAGTCATATAGCGAGCTCATACGCTTGCCCTCCCGTAGGTGTCACAAACACAAGTCAATATATTCTCAACGAATGTGATGACAAATCCATACACTTGCCTTCCCGTAGGTATCACAGTCGCGAGTCAATATATTCTCATCGAATGTGACGACAAGTCCGTACACTTGCCCTTCCGTAGGTGTCACAAACACAAGTCAATATATTCTCAACGAATGTGATGATAAGTTCATACACTTGCCCTCCCGTAGGTATCACAGTCGCGAATCAATATATTCTCATCGAATGTGACGACAAGTCCATACACTTGCCCTCCCGTAGGTGTCACAATCTCAAGAATAAATCGACTATATGAATGCAATTAAATAGCCACATGTACATAAATATCAATAAAGAAGTCAGGCATTAGATTATTAGGAAATTTGATCATTAAACATCAAGCTATTGCTTTTGCAGTTAATTTCGTGGCTTTCACTTTCAGAAAAATTGAAGAGAAAATAATTATAATTTTAAATTTCAAACTATTAAATTATTGTACATTTTACTTTATTCTTTATTTATTTATTTAGTTTTTCTGCATAATAAGCATGACGTATAGGGAAATAAAAAAAAAAAATAAGTTTATAGATCTGGAGAATTCATTAGCATAGAAATTTATATGAAATTATATATACATAAGAATTCTAATTAATAGCACAACAAATTCACAGGAATTTGACCTGAGTAACTCATCAATATGCTTAAATTTAAAAATATTACATAGACTCATGGCAACATTGAGAAACTTCATATAATTTATTAAAATACTCTATTGATTTCCGAATTTTAATTTATATGTGCTAAGTTAGAATAAAACCTACCTCAAATTTACCATGATCTTAAGTTTTCTTGAGATCCGGAGAGAAAAGATCATTCCAAATTGCTAGATCCAGTCAAAGGCGTAAGAAAAAGTATAGATCGAGAAGAAGATGAAGAAGAATCGTCGATTTTGAAGGAGATCCGACTTCTTTCTCTCTCCACTCGTCACTTTCTCTCTCCAACTCGTCACTTTCTCTCTCCTTTCTCTAGACCGGCGGCGGTTATAGAAGGGGAAGAGTTGAATCGGTATTTTAGGCCGAGAAACTCTATTTCTTCCCTAAATAATAATCTGGGGGTATTTCTGTAATTTTTCTTAGCCTTAATTTAAGGAGGTAGTTATGGATATTTAATGGGTAATTAAATTCATTGGATTTAAATTTTAAATAATCTGATTTAATTAACTTAAATATTAATTTCAGCCATTTTGAATTTTGAATCGCATAATAAATATTTAATATTTCATATATTTAAATTTAAATAATTAATTTCTCATGAATAAAATTAATTCCTCATAATAAATTTAATTAATCAAAAATCTAAATTTAAATTTTACCGGGATGTTACAGGTTTTCTCAGTCATAATCAGAATATCTCTAATTTCATACGGAGGTACCTGTATATTTCATACATCAGAATAAACAGGTATGTAATAAACAAATTTCCTTTTCATTTATTTTCAAAAATTACAAGGAGATTACATCACTCATTTTATAAAAAAGCAGATTAGCCTTCAATGACCCCATCCAAAAGATCAAATACTTGATGGATAAGATCGTCAGTCAAGTCAAATCCCTCTTCTTTATAAACGGGATCGGAGGCCATGCAAAGAAAGGGATCCACTTCTCCAAGATCGGCGACAGTAATTTTGCCCCCTTGGATCAAAGTGGAGGCCAATCCTTCCCAAGCCCGCCTGATCCCATCTAACCTCTCTTGCCTCCAGGGTAAGCTCGTCTTGTAAGCCTCCACAGCAGCCATAGACCTCTCCGCAACAACGGCCTTCTGGTCTCTGGTGACTTTGACAAGCTTCTCCCGCAGAGCTTTATTATCAGCTTTTATCGTGCTCTACTCCTCTTGCAGTTTGGCCTTTTCCTTCTGCGCGACATCAAGCTGAGAAGACTTCATTGCAAGCTGGACCCTTAAGGCCTCAACTTCTTCATCCCATTGATGAAGCTGACGTCCTTGCTCCAGCACTTGCTCCTCTGTCCTCAGAGCCCTGTTCAGAGCCACTAGCAGGCGAGTGAGTATCTGCAACAGAAATAGAGTTAGCTCATGAGAACAAACGGGAGAGAAAGCTTAAGAGAATCCTTACCATAGATATCCTGTTGGCAAATCCTGAATAGAGATATGGTGTGGAGGTCTTTTCTAACTTCTCCTCCAAGTCCTTTGACACCAAACTGCTCCTTAGGGCCAGACCTACCTCTCCTCGGTAGACGCAGCTCTTGTTCGCGGTTGGCAAGGTGATGACAGCCAATCTTCTGTCATCCCCTTTTGTTCTCGCTGCCATTCTTGTGCCCTCGTCCCCAAAGATCCCGGTGAAATTGGTGCTGTAAGGGGGCTCTATGCTTCGCTGCCAGTCATGTTCTCCTCCGGCAGTAAAGCCTTCCTCCTCCACACTTTTCGCCTTCTTAGATGGGGGCTCTGGGCTTGTGCCCTTGGAGGGCCCCCTTTTCTTCTTGGGAACCTCGCTGAGGATCAAATCCAGGCAAGGTCCCTCCATTCTCTTCTTTTCTCGGCCTCCGTCGACCTTATTCCCTTCCTCCTTTCCCCCTATAATAATCCCTGTATCGCCCTTAGGAATTGTCTGGGGCTTGGCGGCTGGCACGGGTCCTTTTCCCTTTCTCGTGTACCCCAGCTCAGCCAAGGTTTTCTTGTCGTTTACGGCATCCTCGGGAAAGGATACCACATCAACAGCGGTTCCGCCGCAGACTGAATCCAGAATCTCTATCACCTCTTCCTCCTCCACCTCAGTTATCTCTCTACTAAGCTAGGTGGCAGGAGGCTGCCCCCTCCTGGCCTTTTTCATCAGAACCGTGCTGGAAGGTGGGGTGACTTCCTTGAAGATGGTGTACCCCAACGCCTTGGCGTGCAGGGATACATCATTCCTCACGTATCTGAGGAAATCCTTCAGGAGCTAGCTCTGCCCCTTCAGCCTCTCTAGGCTTTTTTAGGGTGTCTCGCCCGGCCATCCACTTGGCGTCGCCAATGAACTCAGGGAGGCATTTACCAGGCATCAAGGGGATCCCTAAATCCCCTCCGATGAAGAAGTAGTAATCCCTCCAGTCTGAGTGGGAACTACTTGCCTCTAAAAACATTGCCCTCCTCGTCTTTGACCTCAGGGCCAGACATCCTCCGTATCCTGGCACTGCCATTCAGCTGAACAAGGTCCTGAACAGCATCAGGGTCCACGGTATCCCCTGAGTTTGCAGCAGTTTCAAAAAGGAATACGCGTAGGCCACAGCGTTGGGAGAGAGTTGCGCCGGGACGATCTGAAATGAGTTCAGGATTTCTCTGAACTCTAGTTACGGTGGCAACATTAGACCATACTCCACCTGCGCCCAGTATACGCATACCGCTCCTTCAGGGGGACTGTTCGGTCGAAAATCGGCAGTAGGGGGGATGACCATTAGTCTAGGGTTCCCTCTAAACCCTCTGGTAATGTTGAGCACCTCGTGCTCCATCAGGAGACTCTCCTGATAGCTGGTGTCCTTGTAAAACTGGTCGGCCAGCTCGGCCCAATCGATCTCTCTTCCTCCTATTGCTCAATTTCCCGGCGAACGGAGCAAGGGCTTCTTTTTCTCTCTTAGGGTTAAAAGACGGACAAGTACTTCAGTTTTTCCTTGGAAAAGTCTTTTATGGGAAACAACTGTGACCTCTCGCCTTCTGGCTGTCTGATTTTTATCGGTCAGTGCACGGATGCAATTAGACCGTTCGTATCTTCTAATAGGTTCAGAATTTGAAGCGGCGCACAGTTATCGAAGCGTCGCTTCCCCCCATTTCGTCACGCGTCGTGCACGATGGTTCATAATCATGCACAATGTTTTGAAACGGCGTTCTATCCCTTGTCCTCTTTACTATCATCGTCCGATGTTTTATAGTCGTACACGATGATAACCAATTTCATTCTTTTAACTTAGAATTTACCATTAGTTTTATACTTTCACACTTATGAATTCTTGTTCTTTTTTTTCTGATCTCGTGGTACCTATTTTAAACACGAAAGAAAAGACAAACACAAATAGAATTCATCCAAAACAAGTTTTTGAAAGAAAAAAGTGTTTCATTAATGATAAAACTTGTTACAATTTTATTTTCTCTGTTCTCTTACATATTTTTCTCATGAGTACAGAAAAAATAAAGAAAATATAAGACTTTAGAACTTAGACACCCAGTGTAATAGTATTGACCTCAGGCACGAGGGAACTCCCCCTCTCTGAAACCAATCTATTACACTACTAATAACATGGAGCAGATCGCCCGGGAGCTACCAGGACTCCTCTCCTCAATTATGATTTCTTCAAATATTATGTTGATGATGAGGCTAAGGAGTTAGGAGATGGGGGCAAGTTACTTCTGGCTCCCTAGCGGATCCTGCTGCTGGACTTCGGGAGGAGCACTTCGGCCTAGCCATCTGGCCTTGAGGGGAGTAATCTGGGCCTCTTCGGGACTCCTGTGTAGGGGAGATAGGTGATATCCTCAGCCAACGTAAGACCTTGCTGGAGGAACCTCCTCTAGGCAGTGGCTCCCAGCATCAAAAAACCTGTCTGATCCCTTAGGACCACAGAAGGGAAGAACAGTAAGACTTTTGATATTCTCCTAATTTAAGATGCTTACATCAACCAATGTCTGCAGGAGGACATCAAAAGTTGCCTGGTTCTTCACGTGGTGACCCACCGGTGAGGCGTTGACGATATTCACCGCCCTTCTCACCGCTTCTTCCAGATCCTCTATACGCCATCCCCACCATCTAGAGCTATTCTCCATCAAGGCCCATAAAGAGTGAACCTCGGACTTCAGCAACTCCTCTCGGCGATGAGTTTCGGAGGCCGCCTCCTTCACTCCCGACGATGCCTCCCTGGCCTTGGCAACATCATCCATTAGCCAGCTCCTCTCCTCTTTCAAAGCCTCATTCTCATCATATAACTCTTTTATTCTTTTTTGGAGGTCTTTGACATAAGCAGAATGGGCCTAGTTCACATCCGATAGGCTGTGGTGGAACTCTCCCCTTGCAGCCTCACTCTTACTGGCCCATTCCGCATTACTCAGAGCCAGGGAAGCCAACTTATCTTCCAGTTTATACAACTTTCCTAGCTCCTCCCTGTGATCACTTTGAGAGCGCTTCGTGACCTGCAACAAAACGCCCTCCAACTCCTCTATTCTCCGAAGGTGGCAAGCCTCCCCTTTCTCTTTGCCCTTCAGAGACTTTACTACCTCTAGAACCTTAGAGGTACTCCCCAAAATCTTCTCCTCCTCCTTCTTATCTGAAACAACCTTTCTCCCAATACACTCCATGTCTCTCTAGTGCTCGGGGCGACATTAGGGGCAGTTGGAGGAACCCTCTCCTTCTCCTTAATCGCTTCCACCATCTTGCCTTCTGGCCCTTCAATGCCAAGGGCGGCTTCAGGATCAACCTGCAGGGGCACCTCCTTCTCCCCCTTGGTCACCTCCTCCATTTTACTGCCCTCCTCCTTTCTTCCATTTTCTTCCTTTTTCTCAATATTTCGGAGATTCGCTGGAAGGAAAGAAGGGAAGAGGGACTTCCTTTTCTTCTCAGAGGGAGGGATTGATATACCAGGAAGAGCGAGACCACAAATCTTGAGGAGTGTCCTCTTCACGCCCTCTACAGAAGGAACTCCGAACCTGGGAAGGAGCAGCTCAATCTTTTCATCCTTGAGCAGGATCTTCCCAGGCGCTAGTTTTTTCCCGGCAGGTGTTTCACTCACCAGGATCACCTCCTTCCGCTCTCCAGCCTTCAGAGGCAGCCTGATTGGAGAATCAGAGACATTCACCACCTCTGTGGCCTCTACGCTCGTTGGCTCCTGCACTGACTCCAGCGTCTGCGCTAGGACAGCAACTACCCTGACTGATGGAGCCTCCACCTCCAGAACCACAATCGCAGCTCCCACTTCTTCCGCTGGGGGCGCTTCAACAGGATCTGCCGTCACTTGCTTCGGCGACCCTTCAGAAGATTCCAGGAGCCTCCTCTTCTCAGGAGGAGGAGCGTCAACCGGAAGATCGCTGGCTCTCTTCTTTGTGATGCTTGACAGAGTCACCCACTTCTTTTTCTTTGACATCTCTCTAACAATCTACTCTCTCTTGCAGAAACTCAGGGGCTGGAGGAAGAGAATACAGATCGACGGGCACCGCCCCCATCTTATCCTAACAGGTCTCGGACAGCGCATCCACCATCGTGACGGTTCTTATTCCAGGACCCATATTAATATTCGCGCCCTGACAATGCGAGGGGCTGATGTTAATATGTGGTTCCAGCGCTGCATCCCTGCCATACACGTGGTACCTAACTGGTTTTTGACCTTCATTTCTTTTAACTGATCCATCTCTCTGTTCTCACAGGTCAGACCTCGGTCAAACCTCAGACACGAGGGTTCAACCAAGCCTCATCCACGATGAGCCAGGACCATCCCTAGTAACATCGTCCTCGATGTTACAAAGCAGTGCCTGTCACAATCAAGCTTGGTCCGACCGCACCGTTCCCCATACAAGATGCTTTTCCCTGACCTGCAATTCAAGGGTCCGTATGCCCTAGCTGTCACGGATCCCCAGTAGTAGTACTAATATTAAAAGTTAGCATCCTCCTTTTGCTGCTTTTGATCCCTCCGATGGCCAACAAACTGCGCGAACTCAGAGTTTGTTCACCTCCTTTTTTCTGAAAAATCAGGATAAAAATGCACCATTCGCTGCCTACAAATACCTCTGAACAGTCTTCATAGAGGGGACAAATAAAAGATCAAAGTAAGGAGGATCTAAGATTACAGATCAGGGTGCAAGCAGCTTCCCTGATTCCCCCATTCTCATTGTATCAGAGCCCCAATTGAGGAGCTCCTTTTCTCTCTCTCTTTCTTCCAAGCATTGTATTAAGCTTTCGCGGCTAGCCTTTTCCTCGAGTGAAATCCTTTTGTTGATCGCTCGGTGGACGTAGGGGACTTCCTCCCTGAACCACCTTACATTGTTGTGTGCTCTTTTAGATGCCCCGAACTCTCTTGCTCTCTCTCTCTTAAGCCTCCACTAACAGGCTTACCTCTTTGCGCGCCGCCATCTCCCGGAACTCTCTTTTTTTCTTTGTGTCTCTTGGGATCCCCTACATCTTACGTCAACATAGAGCTTATAAAAATGGCCTCTCTGAATCTTTTGCCAACAAATAGCATAATTTTCTGAACAAAGAAAATAGATATCATCCATTGAAACAGAATCAGAACAAAAAATCCAACTAGAAGGTTGGGAAATTTGGGGAAACTTTCAAAATTAGTTGCACTTTAAAAATACTTAGAGATTGTTTGGCTCTAACCGGGTTTGACAACCTCACTGGTTCTGCCTATCCCCGCTAATCCTTACCCAAGCACAAGCTGGGTTATCTCCTCTTACACGACTCTTCTATTCTTTTTCGTTGCTCACCATTTATGCGATTCTCCTCTTCCCTATTCATTTTCTAACATCACCGGAGCAACATTGTTGATTTCTCTTGTTGCCAATCACGGGTAGCCAGTACTACCATTTCCTTTAGTTCTCCCAACTTTCGTTTCTCACAAGGAGTACTTACTCTATCTAACAACTAAAAGATAAAATTTGGTGCTAGCAGACACCCACTGGGTGACTTGTCATCTCCTCCTCCAACCGGTCCTGTATGAAAGATCGAGTTGGAGACTCAGAAGTTCATACTTCAGTATATGATTTGAATATGATATATATTTTTTTAATGATGAAATATAGAAGATATTATGAATACCCGCTAGCTTTAGGGGTAAAACAAGTTCATATGCTGATGTCTCAATTCGTTGTATTACTTCAAAAAACCTAATGTACTTTGGTCTTTGCTTTTCTTTGATGGCAAATCTAATTTTTTTTTTAGTGACACCTTAAGAAATGCATGTTCTCTAGATTCAAAATAAATATCACGTATTTTTTGATCTAGATAAAACTTTTGTTTGCTTTGAGCTATTAAAAGTCGATCTCGAATTCTCTTGACCTTTTGTGTTGCTCTTTCGATTGTTTTCGGCTCTAATAATTTTCTTTCTCCAACAACATCCTAGTACAGTGGTGATCGACATTATTCTTTCACCAATATCTCCTATTTCTCTATTATTTTGATTTCATGTCACTCGTCTAATGTATGTTATTTTTTATTCATTTATAGATGAGGTGACATGCCGATTTATTAGATTTTAATAATTATCTACACATTATTTTAGAGTTAAATTTTATATTCTTAAATTCATGAGATAATTTGATATGGCATAACGATAAATCGTAGATCCCTAAATTTAATTTCTCTAATTAATGTTGCTTCTCATAAATAATAATTTGTAGTGTGTATTAAATGATTAAAATTGAAAAATCGAATTGAACTGATTAAATTTGATCGATTTAATTTGATTTAGAACTTATCAGTTTAGTTAATTATTTGATTAAATTTTTTTGGTTAAATAATTTAAATTTTTTTGGTTAAATAATTTAGGTTCAATTTTTTATATTTGAGAATAGAACCAACTAAATTAATCGAAATATTGTATACTATTATATAATAATATTCTTGTAATTACATAAATTATTTATTTTTTTTTTAAATTATAATATTCATATTTTTATGATCATATTTTGAATTTTTATAATTGTAAAATTCTATAGTAATATATTATATTATTTTTAAACTTAAGAGTTTTTGTTTAGATAATAAATTAATTAAAGAAAAAATTATAATTTTAATTGAATGAAACTGTCATATAATAATAAATTAATTTTATTTAGTTAATTGATTTTTAATTTATTATCCTCTTTATTTAATTAATTTAGTTTTTTAAATTTGAAAATTAATTTTATTTTTTTCGATTAACCATCCAACGCAATTTCTGCAACGTAGCCGAGGGTTAGTTTCGTAAATTCGGTTCTTTATAATCCTGCTACGCTGGAATCTCGACGAGGATATCATTTTACGGCTCCACTACCGCGGCGCGAAGTTTTTTCGGGTTTAGCTTTAGGGTTCTCGCGTCCCGCTCCTCAGCTGCAGCAGCATGGCGAAACCCGGTCGTGCTCGACCGATGACCGCTTCCGGCTCCCGCTCTCCCTCCTCTCCTTCACGGTCCTACTCAGGTTCAGATTCCCGCTCGCGTTCGCGCTCCCGCTCCCGGTCGAAGTCCGTGACGTCGTCCTCTTCGCCCTCTCGCAGCGAGAGCTCCAGGAGCCGTTCCCCTCCGCCTCAGAGAAGAAGGTGAGATCATTCTTCTTTAAAGAGCACGCAGAAGGGTTTGCTAATCGCTTATACTTTTCTTTCTTTGGGATGTAGTTGTATTCCTTATTTGTTGTATGGCTTCATGATCCTAGTTTTTTTTCCCTGGAGTTGTGCTGTTGTTCGAAGAGTATTGAGGAAGAAGATTTCTGTCTCCGTTCTTTTGTTTTCTTTGGGAGAAATGGGAGATTTTAGTTTACACATTTCGTAAGCAACTCAGTATTGTTGTGATGAGTAGCTTTTTCCATGTTGTTACTTGTACTGAGTTTTTTTGTGTTGTATTGATTGTTGTTATTCAGCTGTTTGTTTGCTGGGTTAAATATGAGTTAAAATACAGTTAAAATTAATGTTATGGGTAAAACCTATAATATTTCAAATATTACATAAGTTCTAAAATTAAAATAAACTTTATTTTACATCCTATACACATTTAAATTTATTTCAAATCTTTTATAAATCTCAATTAAAAATGTCTCATTAAAAATTAATTATAACATAACCTCGCTAAAGAAATGCACTAAGTTGTTTGCTTCTAAGTTCAAAGCCTTTCTGTAGATTAAGTAAAGTAATAGGTAAAATACATGTATTTTTTCCTGTTTTTGTTATTCCATAAAGAAAAAACTAAAATCCACCTACTGTTCTTTTCTCCTAGTGATTTTTATTTCCAAAATGTTTATATTTCTGCGTTGTGTTAACTATCCTTGCAGCCCTCCTGGAGCTGCAAGGAGAGGTCGATCTCCATCACCACCTCCTAAAAGGGCATCGCCCGCAAGGTGAGTCTCTTTGTCTCTTATGTCATTTGTATTAGATAATCATCTCACACTACTAAAATTTCCTGCAAATTTGCATCAGTTGTTCACAATTAATTTCATTCAAATCCGTAAGGTTGTTCTCCTGATCCTCTTACATGCCTAATTTTCTCTAGTAGAAATTAGTAATGTTGTTTGGAAATTGCTACTTTTGTGTGATATTTCACATTAAGATGTATGTTTTGCTATTAGAACTTTTCATGACCTTACCAAGTGTTGCTTATATTTAATGGAATCCTCTTGATGACTAGTTTCTTTAAATGTCAATGCTATTTTGCTCATGTTTTGCAAGGTTTCTATCACAATAGTCAGATGACATTATGATAATCTTTAAGATTACTTTTTTGTAGTGAAGCTTCAAGCACGTGAGAAATTTTGTAACCCCATGTTCATCTTAGTTATCGTGTTGCCCATTCTTTTTTTCTTTTTTTCTCCTTTTCTATACTTCATAGGAATTCACATGCATTTTGAATCATTTCATTTACTTGTTGAGCTAGCATGGTCTTTCATATAAACATACATTGTATGCCTTCATTGGACTGGTCTTGATTAACTTTCTTCTTGAACTTGTTTTGTTTCCATTTCAGCTCTTGTGGTCAATATAAAATTTGTATTAGGTTACTTTGAATTGCAGATTCAAGCTAAGATATTGGTCTTTGTTGTCCTGCATTTCTTCCAACTAAATTTAGTTTAATTGTTATGCTTACTGCAGGTTATGTTGTTATAGTTTGTGTTTATCTGTGTGAAGTCAGCTTTTCGTCATTTTCATTGACTTTATAAACAGGATTTAATTCTGTTTCCATTCTTCCATAAATAAATTATGTTTTTTTTTCAGGAAACCATCACCACCCATTATTGAATCTGTTGTTCTTCACATTGATCATCTATCTAGAAATGTAAATGAAGCACATCTAAAGGAGATATTCAGTAAGTATTTCCTTATTCTTATGAGCTACATTAGTCATATACTGTTGCTCACCATATAGAAGATATCTGGACAGCTATATGCTAAAGTCGTTTTTTTTTTTCATTTCCTTTCCAATGTATAATCTCTTTTTAATGACGCTAAAATCCAAATAGACATCATATTATTTGCCATTGTTTAAAGTATACATAAGCAGTAATTTATAAAGTTATATGAATGCTTGATTATCAATCCAGTGTTTGCTAACTATTTATTGATTGATGACCTAATCTGTGGGTTACAATTTCTGCTTTATATGTTGGCCTAAGCTGTAGTTATGGAATCTTATGGGATACCCAATTTTTTTGTCAAAAATTTGAAGATAACTGAGTTGTTCTAGGGGATTCTTCTTTTCATTGAAATTGCCCATCTCCATCTCTCTCTCTCTCTCTCTCTCTCGCCCCCCCCCTCCCTCCCTTTTTGCCATTTTAAGTATTGTGTGATGTTATTGTTGAGCTTTACAAATATCTCAAGTCCATATCATTGTGCATTTGGTTGGTTATATAGTATTGTTTGCTATGGTGAACCTGCAAGCTCTTAAGCATATTGAGGTTTAGTTTGACAATTTTCTAAAAAACTGGCTACCTGCTTTTACACATTTATCTCACTTTTAACACAAAAGTTAAGATAGAAAAAATTAAATTTATTGTGCTGCTTACACAAATCCCAAATGGAAAACTAATATTATTTTGTGTTATACACAATTCTAACTAATCTCTAAACAAGCCAAATATCTCAATACTCAACAAACTAAGCCTTAAATTTGTTTTGACTATTTTCTAACATCGTTTTTTGGATGCTTGCTTCCAAGCTTAGGAGCATTCATGGTTGCCCTACACTTATTGTTCTCTTTCCTAGATATTCTTGTGAAAGTTGTTTGGTCCACTATATTATGGAGGATATAAATAGTTGATTCACTAGGTAAATATCTTGCATAGGCTGCTTTGAGAATGCTGTAATAATCCTATGCATAAGTTTCATTGGATGGATGGTTTTTTTGGATATTTATCTATTTGTATGTGCTTCTATTTGTGTGTATGAGCTCATGATATGTATGCCATCATGCCTGCCTCTAGCATTTTATGTTATTTGCACATATATTTGCTTATTTTTGTTGGTATCTATTTGAGTGTATATGATTGTTTCTATCATTCTATGTTTATATGTATTTGCACATAATGCATGCCATATGCTTTTCTTTTGCATTTGTTTATATTTTTTTCTTGTATTTATGTTTGTGTCCATTTTTTGGGAAATGTATCCATATTTTTTTGGTGCATTATATCTGTTGGAATTTTACATTAAGTGTGGGTATGCGTGTTCTTTTAATGGCGTTATGGGTCTTCAATTTTTCAAAGTCATGTGTGCATGACCATTTAATTTTTTGAATTATTTGTGTGGCAGGTAATTTTGGTGAGGTAGTCAATGTGGAGCTCTCGATGGACCGTAATGTGAGTTTCTTCATTATGATTAACCTGATTTATTGGAAAATATCTGATCCCAGTACATTTAGGTTAATCTTCCTCGAGGTTATGGTTATGTTGAATTCAAGAAGAGAGCGGATGCTGAGAAAGCCCGCCTTTACATGGATGGAGTATGTTATTTTGTTAACCTGAATGATATTCTACCTGCCTGTTCCATGATTGTTAACTGTATGTCTTGTTACCCATCTCATAACAGGGTCAAATTGATGGAAATGTTGTCACAGTAAAGTTTACTTTAACACAAAGGCAGAAGGCTTCCCCTCCAAAAGTGATTCCTGCTCCTCCTAAAAGAGAAGCACCTCCAAGAGAGAAGATTAATGCTGGACCTGAGAAGGAAATTCCAGCGCGACCTAGGGAACGTGAGTTTCTTTCTTTTATTTGGCCTTAATATCATTTGCTTTCTTGATACTCATTATTTCTTATGCTATCTGCATTTTTTTCTGATCATAAGCTTCACCTTCTTCTTTGTCTTCAACTGTTCTTCAACTGATTTGTGTATTTATTACATAGAAATTTTATCTGCTAACATGGATGTGAATTGCTTGAAAGTTTTAATTTTCTATTCTCTTTTATATATATATATATATATTTTTTAAAGATGATTATCTTTTGTTTTGTTTCTGTAATAGTTTTTATTCCTTGATGTATTTCTGTCTTGTAGAAGGGTCCTATCGTATTTTTCAAAAACAAGCTTGTTGAGAATTTGTCTTTTATATTTGCACACTCTTTTTTCATGTATGCACACTGATACCTTTTGTGTTTAGCTTCTCCACGTCGTAGACTACCATCACCACCACCTCCACGAAGGAGATCTCCAGTTGCTGCCCGCAGAGCTGAATCACCAAAACGTCGACCTGATTCTCCTCCACGTCGCCGTGTTGATTCTCCTGTGAATCGACGAATGGATTCTCCTCCTTTTCGTAGGGGGGAAACACCACCTCGTAGGAGGGTTGTTTCTCCTGTTAGAAGGCGTTCTCCCTCTCCCCGGCGACATAGATCACCTCCACGGTTGTTACAACCATGATTAAGTTTTTCTTTTTCCTTTTTTTTTGACAACATTGGCTTCTAGTTTACCACTAAATGTTGTACATCACAAATGCAGTGCTTCTCCACGAAGGATACGTGGCAGTCCATCTCGTAAGCGCTCCCCATTACCTCCTAGGAGGAGGTAAGATAGATATGTTTAACATGTTTAATGAAGTTATTATTTGTCGTTCATATTTGGATGTTATATAATAGCTATGGTTAATGTGGGTATTAAGAACATGCTTGCGTTTGAGTGCCATCTGCCTTGAAGTTCTTTCTGTTGTGATTGATTTAAGTTGTCTGTGTATGACGTGTCAAAGAACTTCCTGTATTTATTAGTTACTATTTATTTACTAAAACAAAGAAGTTTTTATTCTAAACTAGCTAGGGCTGGCTGTATGGATTTCTATTCTCCATTTAGCTCTATTTTTAAGTAGCATTCTCTATTAGTTCCATTTAATCAAGTCAGTATAATATTGAACATATCCCAAGTCTTTTGCATCTGCTTTTTTTCATTTTGTGACAGTTCTCTACTCTTTATTTAGTTTCTTGAAGCATGCTAACTCATAGCGTGATGTAGAATTTGGATTGTTCCTAGTTATGAAGTGATAAAGTCACTATTGGAATGCAAAAAAGCAATAGGGAAGGAGAAGTATCTTTATATATCACATTTCTGAATGTTTATAGTTTGGGTCTCTTTTGATGCCACAATTATATATCATTTTACGTAAAGGTCTGATGGATTACCTAGCAGAAAGGGGCGTTAAGTTGGATTGTTAGGTCATGAAACCATAAAGTATAAATTATTACATGTGTACCTATTACAAGCCACTTGTAAACTATGTCATGATGATATGATCAAGAGATTCAGTATGAAAAATATCTATATGGTGTTTAACTGTTGTGAAGAACCATGTAAAGATAAGAGGCATTGGCTAACATGAGTAAAGTTGTAAAGTGCTTCATAAGAACTAAAATTTTTCATATAGCGGTTGTCATGAAACATATGGTTGTGAGGTCTTTGTGCCCTAGTTGGTAAGCTAGGCTATAGACTATAGTCAATGGAATGTTGAAATTTGTTGCCAGTGTTTTTTTTATTCTGTTTTACTTTAGATTTCTGTGATTCCATTCGGTTCTTTTGAAATGAAAATGAATGTTTTCACTAAAAAAAAAATCACTGTGGCTGAGGCACTAATTTCAGTTATTTATTCAGTTTTTTCATCAATATTTTGTGATAATATATCTTTTAGCAAAGTATTTTCTTGCTTAATACTTTTATTTCAGATCACCCCTAGCAAGGCGAGCAAGGAGTCCACCAAGAAGGTCACCACCTTTACGTCGCCGCAGCCGCTCACCTATTCGAAGGCCTGCTCGTTCCCGTTCTAGGTCAATTTCTCCTCGCAGGTATGATGTTGATATTAATATGTTGCTTTCTATTATCTCACTCTTGTGGTGATGTTTTTTTTTTTTTTTTTAATTTGAAACGGCTGATACTTTTTTATGGGGCACTTTATACTAGTACCTGTTAAAGCTTTTATACTAAGGAGACGTAAAGTTAGTGAAGCTTCTCCATGATAGGCGCTGGTTATTCTATTGTAATTCACTATTTAATTGCAAGAAGTTGAGAATGTTTTGAGTTGGCTTCATTTTGTATACCTTTATGTCTTGCATCAAGGTCATTTTAAAAGCAATGCAAATAGAGTTTTCCTATGAGAGATAACTCTTGATTTGGGAATCATGGTTCTATACTTCTATCCAGATGGGTTTAACCATACATGCAACCAATAGTTGTTATTCTTGTTCTGAAGTTTGACTTCTACGGGGGCACAACCACTATTGTGGCTTCCGCTTGGATGTCATTTTCTGTTTTTAGTGGATGTACTTCATTTGACTTAGTTTTAGGAACTCAAGATTGTTTATACTTAACCAATCCAGTTTGGAACTGCCAACTACTAAATATTTGTTTGAAGATGAAGTTTCAAATTTAGATGAATTATGTACACATCTCTAAAATGTAGGTAAATTACATAATAGAATTCCTAATTTTTAAAATCTTGTGCAGATCCCCAAATTCCACATAAACACTTCAGCTCGAATAGTTTGGTTGTTTAATTGGATTTGAGGATCTACATGTAATTTAAAGATTTGGGTCCAAATATGTCGTTTAACTGGGGCATGTATGAAATTGCCCTGTCATTTTAATGTGCTTTTGTTGTTTCTGTCAAAGCGTAGAGATTAGCCAACATCATTGCCATAATGAGATTGAACTCCACTAGTAGATATACAAATATATTCATTAACATGTCTCAGTGAAGTAGTTTGTAGTGGGATATAGTAGATTTGTTCAATTAGTAATGTCATCGTTTCAGCATTAATGAAGAGGTAATCATTTGTCTGAATGTTGATTTTTGAGGAGGATTGTTATAGTTGGTTTTGCTTGTTCTGAAGACCATTTTAATCATCTCCATTGGAAATGCTGGAAATTTGTCCGTTTTGAAAGGCAAAATGCTGACCAGCGGATAAAGGCAGACTTTTTTTTGGCTCTTCTATGATACTTTCCACCTGTGCAGTGTGCTTTGACTTGTTTGGCGTCAATAATTTCCAAGACATCGTTTCTTGGTTTAGCAATCAAGTACGATCTTGGTTCTACTATGTCTGATTTTCAGTTTGACTCCTTGATGTAGGTCAAATTTGTGTATTTGTCACTCATGTGATACATTTTAATACTTGGGAACACTCAGCCCCACTCCCCACGGCCTACATCCTTGAACATATACATGATAAATTTGATTTTTATTTTGTTATTTTTTCTATACAAATTTTTGTTGGAACTTCTTTGTAGGGGTCGAGCACCTCCAAGACGTGGAAGATCTTCATCCTTCTCTAGATCACCCACTCCTAGAAAGGTTCAGTGTTATAGTATGGTCTTATTGCCCTGCACTTACTGCCTCTAAAATGTGTTGCCCTTACCTATCTAGTTATCTTTGGTCCAGGGAGCTAGGAAAGTATCACGAAGCCGCAGCCCACGAAGGTAATCTTCATTTTGGCTGTTCATTGCCTCGTTTGTTTTTTTGGTTATAAATCTTCATCCATGTAATTCATATTCCCGGGCTTATCTTGGTTCATTGGGATAATAGCATATACACAATAAACTGCGCTATTATTTAAATAATGCTGCATATGTTTCCTCACTAATGTTTATAATTATCTGTAATTAATTCTGTATTTTGGAAGAAATGTTGTCAAATGATTATATCTAGCTAAGGGGCATTTGAATCAATGTTATTATGAAGCTATAAGTTATGTTATTTGGAGAATTAAATTGTTTACTTTGATGACTTTTTTGGATAATATTATAAAAAATTACACAGTTACTATTCTATAATGACATTGTTTTCATTTTAGTTTGGATAATAGAAAGAAGTAAATAACATTGTCGTTTTCTAATATAGAGACATAAATCAAACCGATAATAATTTATAGATGTAGACATCTAAATATTATTGGCGTTTAGATAATGCTAACATTTACATTGCACTAATTCAAACTTCCCTAAATTCAGGCTTTTGGATCTATACTTTTTACCCCTGCGTTCCTTTTGCGACTTTTATCAATTCAAAAGAGCTATCATTTACACAGTTTAGCTTTCCCTATTAAATGCTGGTTTCTATTCTGTTCTTGAAGAGGAAGAAATGATACCAACCCATTGTTTCTCACTTTCAAATGATTACCTTATCTAGACCTGCACGAGGAAGAAGTTTAAGCAACAGCCCTAGCGGCAGCTCTGCCTCACCTAAAGGGCCTAAACCCTAGTTCCCAGCTTCATCCACTACGGGTCATTGAAGGTAACTTCTCGTTCCATACCTTCTTTCCTCTCTCTCACATCCTACATATTTTCTTGGTTTTCCTGTACCTCAGCCTGCTTCCTCTGCCTCATTCTCATTGCCTTTTCGCGTTATATCTGAAGAGAAAACTGATGTTAATGTTGCAAGATTATGCTTTTATTTAGATGCCGTCCTTCTATTTAAGTTCTGGAAAAATCTCTAGTTGAAGCCAAATACATTTTGTCAACGGACTATGTTTTCATGTTTGCTTTAGTTTCGTTGTATTATGTCAGCCTACGTTATACTGCTTCGGCTCCATCCTCAATGTTTTTCACCTCACTTTTGCTTGACTTGGGCTTTGCTTTTACTTCGTGAGGGTCTGCTTTGATCATGAGCTGTAGTTCATGTATTTGTGTTAATTTAACATTGGTATTATCTATATATTTATATTATTTATTATGCTTGTTTAATTGTAATAATTATTAAACATCATGAATGGTCTATTAACAATTTGCCTTCATTAACTATTTATATTTGCTTTTCAACTCTTCAAGAGGATGGTGCTGTGTGTATGGTGCTGTTGATGGTGAGATGACATTTTGATGTCAGCTTGAATTTTTTTTTGATAATATTTTAATTGTTGTCTTAGTGTGATAATTTTTAAAATTTTTTATAATATTATTTAAATATGTTATCAAACTTTTGTTCATATCATCACAAAAAATCAAATTAAAACACTCCTGTCAAGGGCTTTCTTTAAAGGCAGCAACTTACATTTCAAGCTGATTAATGAGTCGAGCTACATTGTCTCAATAGTTGATTAATGAATTAATTAAATATAACTTAAGATTTTAATTTATTAATTTTTTAGTAGATTAAGTTTATATCTAATATGTTAGATGATTTAGTGAATTGAAGGCTTAAAGTAGGATTTATTAATTTATTTGTTGTGGAGATGCCTAGCAATTTATAGATGTAACAAACCTCAATATTGAAATCATAAATCTTATTTAAAAAAGAAATTTTATTTTTATGCTCATTTTTAAAAAAAAATCAGATTTATTGTCATTATAGTTTTAATAATTTTTTATTTTAATAGCAACATAATTTCTATTCATTTTAATTAATAATTAGGGGCGGAAAATTCAAAATATTGATTGTATCATTTATTGTTCTTTCTGTGGACGCTCATAGTAAAAAAAATTGAAAACTCTACGAACAATTCTTTCACCTTAATATTTAAATGAACGTATATATGTATTGTTCCCATGCTTGAAAGATGAAACTCTGATAATTTTGATCTGTAAATAATGAATTGCGTCAATATGAATTATTTGTCTTTTTTCATTTGTCATTGTTCTTAAAAGTTTTATTTATTTTTTCACTAAGGGTTTCATAAAAATTTAAATGTATAAAGGGTAAAGCATTTAATGCACAATGTAAAACATGAGCCTAACGTTTGGGTATAGACATGATTAACCTTAGTATAGTGAAATGGTTTAAAAAAAAGTGCTAAGCTTTGGGGATCAGGTATGGTTTAATCATTTTGTATTATGAATTATTCAAAACTTAAAATTTAGATAAATTTTAAGTTAATTGTTTGCAAGCAGACATGATTAACCTACTTATAGTGAGATGGTTTGAAAAATTAAGCTTTAGGGATCAGCAAGTTCTTTACTGATTTTTATATTTTTAAATTATTCAAAACTTAAAATTTAGTTTTGTTTTCTTTTTCGCTTGATTGCATTATATAGTTGAGTGTCAAAATACTATCATTACAGAACTATTAACGTAATTTTTCTTTGTAAATTTGTATTTCTTCATATATATATATATATATATATATACTTGTGCAAGTGCGAAATTAAGAAAAACTTGGTATTAAATATAAGTTTGCTTCGCCTACATGGATGAAGAGTTGATATACGTGCATTTACTTCAATGATTTATCAAGAACTAAAAAACTGTTACCATTGAACATTCTCGTTCTAGTACATTTTAAGCAGATTGAAAGTAAAAATTCTAAAGCCTCTTGTTCCTTGATTTTATTCAGGATAAAGCTACTGTTAAATAAATATTTTAAATGTTTTTTACATCTCACAAATTTAAATATTAAAAATTAAAATTTATTTTACATTTTACATATTTTTAATCTTTAAATTAATTTTAAATTCTAACATATTTCAATACAAAAAATTAATTTTAATCCTTATTTAACCCTATATTTAATAATAAAATAAATTTATTTTATATTATGATATTAAAATAATTCCCCTTTCCTCTAAAAAGAAACGTAAAACCTCAAAAGTTGATTAACAAGAGCAGCATAAATATAAGCAAAAGCTAAGCTGCAACTCTCAGTCTAGTGAAGAGAGAAGTTACTTGACATCAGAGAATCCTTTAAATCCACAACAATTCTCAATTAGGACAGAAAAATTATGATATTT
>JAEMOT010001968.1:145378-166023 GCA_019297695.1 Apostasia ramifera | reverse complement strand
ATAATATATATAATATAAAATAAAATTAATTTTTAATATTAAATTTTATATATGATGTGATATAAATGTTTAAAATTAAATCAGATTAATTTTTAATTTCAAAACAAAGAAAACCTCGAAATAATAAATTACATGCAGATATCAACAATACAAAGCCTTGGTAAATGTAAAAAATCAGATTGTTTGCATGTTCATTACCATCCATGAAAATTCAGACTGCTTGAAGCAAACGTCATTGAAGAAATGAGACAATGAAGAAAATTAAGGCATACAACATTATCACACAGCATCTTACTTGCAAGGGAAGTAGCGAATAGAAAGATGATATTCCTAACACCTCGGACTAGTCGATCACCGACAAGCGGGCGAGAGCTGAGGTTGATCACGGGTGCACAATGGGAGACAAAAAGGGGGAGAAAAAGAGTTTCAACCTTCAAATTATTCACCTAGGATTTGATACCAACGATCCATTTAAGTTGCAGGTGAAATATCTGAAGAAGCTGAATATTAATGATGAGTTAGCACTCAACCTTAAAAGTATATCTGGAGAAGCTTTTGATTCGCGTATGGCTATTAAATATGGAGACTGGTGATAGAGTCTCGTCCAGAATTTGTTTCTTTATGTTTCAGGGAGAGATTAACAAACTGAGAATCAAGGTCTCTGCTCTTATTGCGAGCATGAGGTGGAGGGGTCTGAGATGGTGTTGGTTGCTGCTGTTGCTGCTGCTGCTGAAACAATAATCGCAAGCGAGCGATTTCTTGCTCCAACATCTCTTGCTGGACTGCATCATGTCATGACCCAAATTTTAGTCAAACAAAGTTTAAGCAATAATGATTGATCAAGAAAAAGAGACGAGCTATATAAATGAACACAGAAAATTTTTAAATTGTTTTACTCTATAATGAAATTCATATATAGATATAGAGAGATTATCATATTTAGATATTAGTCTTGTGCTCTCCTACACAAGCTGCTCGATAAAGGAGTTAAAAAGAAACACAGCTTGTTCGACAACATTTTTCAAAGATGAAAAAACAAGCTTTGTTCAACAATGTTGTACAATATCCTGTACAAGGCTAGGCAAAGAGCAACGAACTGAATATGAAATAAAATTTGATATCTTAACCTAAATCTAAGCTTGGGAGGCTAGCAAAGATGCACCTCCCAGTTCGAATTCGGTAGGCCTATAAATGGGTCATATCTTGACCCTATTTTGATCTGAGATCCGAATAAATTAGCTTATGAGATAGAATAATGTTGATCCGCATTACTAATTTGAAGACATCCCGTTTCTACATTACTGGGTCGAATCCAAGTCGACGTTGATTTGATCTGGAAAAAATCAAAGCCTCAGTAGGGCTCACCGGCAATTTCACCTAAGAAATTAGAATGAAAGAGAGCAGCAGAGGTGGATTTTAGCTGAAATGAAATTGCGCTGAAGCAAGGAGTAGCACAATAGAATTTCGATAGCTTGGCGTCTCCTTGTCTCTATCAGAACTCACGTGCAAACCCCCCATTTACAGGCAATTAGGGGAGGTGTAAACTTTTGCCGGCGGTCACTAAAAATATCATCACTTAGTTTTCAAACAATTGAATTATGTTGATAATTAGCTCACCTAAGCTTAGACGTTGGTGGTTGGAACTCGCCATTGTTGAGCGATTATAATGGCCTGTCACGGTGGCAATCTATGGGAAACTCATTGTTGGTCGAACTAGTTGAGATTGCTTCTGAGAAGAAAGAAAGAGAGAGAGAGAGAGAGAGAGAGAGAGAGAGAGAGAGAGAAGCACATGTGTGCTTTTATCATCCCAAGAAGAGCCCTAGCTTGGCAAAATTGAGCTCAGCTCTCTCAGGTTGGGCTGCTTGGTGCGGTGCAGAGAGGTGACCCAACACAGTTAAGTTGCAAGATGGTATTAATTCAGCTGGGTCAACTGCATTGCAGGGTTGACCTGGCTGACTTCCAAATTAACCTATGTATAGGTTAAATTATCCCAAATTGAATGTGGAATCCAGTTTGTCATGTATTCAATAGCACTTCAACCCATTTTTGAGGGTTCAATTTGTATGAATTGACACCCAATTAGACATAAGTTCCTTAACAAGTTATTTAATTACCAATTAAATTTTACGTTCAATAATATAATTTCTTGAGCAATTTTGTTAAGCTCCTCAAAATACAAATTTCTACCAAATTTCATTCAATTCTAGGTTGATCTAGTAGGTCGATTGGATGGTTAAAAGTTTGGGACAATTATTTACAATTTTCCAAAGTTTCTTGATTTAATTTGAATAATCTAGTATCAAATTAACCCAAACTTTATATCACCATACTCCACATAATTTTCTCAATTTTTTGGAGAAATTTAGTGATTTTTGGAATTTTTTTGAATATCACATTTTCAAAAAATGCTAATTTTGCTAAATTAATTTTAATTTGACATTTCTTAGCTCCCAAATTATTTTAAGGTAAACAAAACAAACACTTCACCCATCAAAGAAGACAAGGGAAATCCAATACTGATGAGTTCACCACTGAAGAAGCACTCTTTTAGGTCGATGCAATACAAACTCTATTCTCGAGCTAGACATCAACGTTGAATTGGACATTGGAGCAAAAATGGACGTCGATGTCAAATCTGTGAAGTGGGAAAATCAAGTTAGTGTTGCCTACCAAATGGATCGAGCACACACTATGAACATGGTGAACATATGTTCCTTTAAAAGACTGTCACTACCAAACCTCTTAGAATGTGAAAAGGAGAATGAAGCGAGTGAAGAAACAGAAATTCCTGACAAAGGTGAAGAGGGACCTTCTAATACATGCCTCCAACAACTTGAGCACTATAATAAGGCTCGAAAAGCCAAACTCAAAGCCTTGGAATGTTAAGGAAAAGATGGAGCAAGCATTAAATAAACCGCTTACGCATTTTGAAAATGTTAATATATAGTCACCTGTAATCGAAGAGAGAGCTCCAACACCCTAAAATTCCCAAGTGGTTGATAAGCAAAATTGTCATAATCTAGTCTAGCTTTAAAAGCAATAGAAATGCCTAACAAAAGTGGTACACATCAGGCACGCGAGTAAGAACCTACTGAGTATTCATTGACCTAAGAGGCAATCAGCTCCCAGGTTGAAAAATGTTTAAGGCCCTAGTCAAAAGAGTACATTCTTTTAATTTTCAAAATCATATTAAACAACCTGGTGAGCCGAGAAACTGATTCATCTCTCATGCATTTTCAAATATCTATTAGGATGTTATCTAATCTTACTGTTATCTAATCTTACTGTTTTCTACACTTCATCTTCTTTAAGGCTTCCCAAGCTTTAGTATTCTGATACACCGGATGTAAATAAATTTTACTTTCTTTTGAAAAACTGAGTTCACTAAAATCAATCGTATAGTTACAACCATCAACAAAAAACTTTTCAAATTAACTTACTCATTTATATTGGATATCTTCTTCTTTAAAAAATATTTTTCGATCTTCATTCTTAATGCACTTTACTTCAGTCAAATCTTTTGTTTTCTTATTTCTTACTTTGACAATCTTATATATATGTCTTTCTCCTTCTTTTATGTTCAACTTTTTATATAGATCCTCGAAAGCTACATTCTATGCATTACAAATCGTTTCCTTGGACTCTTGTCGCCTATTCAACTTCTTTGGCATCAAAAGACTTCAGTTGAACTCTCTTCACCTGGATCTTTGGGATGAATTTATCTTAATTGCAACACTCCAAGTCACCGATGATGATCTCCGATGAACTTTGGTGATCATTCTCCACAGTGGTGGCACCTTCAATTAATACAATTCACACACAAGCTTTCCCTCTTCAACCATCTACTTTTTAAAGAAGAGCTAGATATCTCCTCGAGAACATCCAAGAAAGGGCACCAATGCCATTGAGTCTTGTGCAACATGCTTCTTGAGTTGGCCTTTTCCTTTATCGAGTTCCAAAGTCAACACTTGCTTGAAGATGCATTCTAAGAGATTGCAGCTACTCTTGATCTTCCATGTAATTTGTGTTACCGACTTTCCAGCTCTTTGTCGAAGAGAGTTGTTGACTATCCCTCTTCGTCTTCGATTCATTCATCTAACCTTTCCAAAGACTCCTTCAAAGGTGACTTTGTTTGATGAGGTCTTCTTTAGCAAGCCTCTTCTATTTCGTCCACGTTCTCATAAGAAGGGATATTCAACATAATTGTGGTGGAAGTCAACATTAGTCGTACTTCACAAATATTACTTGATGTTTTTTCACCGGTGACAACATATATGTGATCTATAAGTTGTATTTGCGAGATACTATTATATTGACTTGGAAAAAAACTGATTACTTGAAAAAAAAATTATAATTATTTCAAAAAATAAAAGAACAAGAAAAGTTTCAAAATTTTCCCTAAATATGTATGTAGAGGTCAGAACATCTCAAATATCAAGCAAAATATTTTAATAAAATGGCATTAAAGGCTAAAGCAGCCTCGTTTTACTCACCCGTAAACATTCAAGAAAAGACTATATGTGAACTTGTTATTGATAAAAAGAGTATCTCGAGGCAGGGTCAAAGTTTGAAGTAGCCTTATCATGCAGATAGAAGAGATTATGTCTGAGATTGAGACCACTATTCCAAGGTGCAACAAGGAACCTAGCCAGTACACCAAAAGCTTCCCTCTGAGAGGATTAGCAAACATCTAAATTAAAACTAAGTGCCCCAGCTTACATGAGATCTTTTATTTTAAATATGCAAATATCAAGTTCAATACCAAATTAACTGCAAGCCGGAAGACAAATAATAGAGAGTTAGCATCCTACCAAATGAATGCCTACTCATGGGGCATATAATGCTTATTTATGTCAGGAAGTTCTTTCTAGATTGATGTCTTTATTATTGGACCTAGTTACACTCATCTGCATTCCTTAAGAAAAATAGTAGCAACAGACAGGAAAATATTTTTGAAAAGCGGAACTGCTTAAAATGACTTGCTTACCACGTTTTATAAGTTGTTCCTGTGCAACACTATCTAGTCTTTGTTTCAAAGCTTCATTCTCCAAGTTCAATATAAGATTCTGCTTATCTAAAAAGTCCACTTCAGCTGATACTTCCAGTCCTTCGGCCTATAGATTGGACATGTCAACATATAATTTAAATCATTCCAAGGAAAAGAAATTTATAAGAATGCCGTATTTCAGTCCTTGAAAAAATACACTAGGAATCACCTGCAATGCTTGAACAGTTCTCTCTAGTTCAGCAATGTACTGAAGTTTCCGGACTCTAGAACGTTGAGCAAATTGCCTGCATATAAATTTTAAAATGAAAAAGAAAACGGAAATACATTTCATGTTTAACCACATATTAATTAACTAGAAGACAAATTATTACAGCTAAATCTATACGTATTTCTATGTATGTCATTATGTAACACAAACTAAATGACTCCATGTGATCATTGCCTACGAGCTTCTGAATTCCCAACAGTCGATGTCTTCACTCTTGAAATAATTTCAAGACATGAAATCTTTGAAATGTTTCATTTTTCATTGTTTCACATAGAGTTAAATGAAAAGATTAGCACATATTTTGGATTAATGAAGTCAATATTCTTGCATTTGCTTCTATTGCATCCTATATTATTATATCAGTGTATAATCTGAAATGTTTGAGAACCATCATCAATATCCAAGGAAAGAATCGAGGAATTCCATCATAGATAGATTTTTCGTAGCGCTACAAAGCAACAGATTATCATTGGAGATTTAGAGGCTTGGTGAATTAATTTACATCTATTTGCAGATAATTACTTTCATCTTTGATAAATCAGAGCAAAAGCACCTAATCATGCATTCTTTACAAAAAGTATAGACCATTTCCCCGCAAGGGTTCTATCCAAACTAGCTACGAGGATAGGTAGAAAAAGAGTATAACTCAAGTAATGGGAGTAAATTGAACTTTAAGTGACAATTGAAAGCATGTCATGCAGACATAGACTGGAGATATGTTGACCGTAAGAATGGTCACGTCATATAAACACTAGTGTTCAGCAAATATAGAATTAAAACCTTGCAACTTAAGATACTTTCAACAAGCAAAAATAGTAACAGGTTGGGAATGTCAAGTTTAAATATAACAGACAAAAGCAGCTAAAGTATGAACAATTTTCCATAGAATAACATGATCACAGATGAAAATAGATATAGCTACCTTTCCGTGAAAAAGGAAGAGATAAATAAATTAGTGAAAAGGGTAGAGAAAAAGAAAACACGTTTCAACAAAGACCTTGTTTATTTGTAATTATATTTCCAAACAGAAGATCACAGCAAGACAAAGAATAATTCAGATTACATCAGTGCTTACTGTTTAACTCGCTTTGTATCAGTCTCGGATGGAGTATTCTTCACCTGAAATGTTTCCTTGTTCTCTGAGCTACCTTTTGAACCTGTAGGAGACCCATCCTCTTGCTTCTCCAAAGAACATGGTAACGTTGCTTGAGGCTCCTTAAAAGATCCTGGATGGACACACTTGTCCTTTGCAGCTGGAATACTATTGGGATATTTTTCCATATTGAATGCTGAATCCCAAACTCTATTTTGTGGCCTGCCAAATGAATTCGCATCTGAATAGTTATCCTGAAAATCTTTAAGTTTTTCAATTTCCTGCAATCCCCACGAAGGAATAGTGCTGACAGTCCTCTGCCGGCATTCCCCCTGAACTAGCTTATCCATACTAGAAGAATATTCACAAGCGCCATCCAAAAATGCGAACGAATCACTTGAGGATCGGCGATGGGCACCTCTCCTAGCCGGAGTCTCAGGCTCATTTAGCAGATCATCTAACCATAAAGGCTGCTCTTCAATTAAAAAACTCTCGGAGGAGGTCCGATGATGGTGCCTGTGACCCTCTCTCAGCTTCGGCGCTCCATTTGATTCAAGGGAGACGTATTCCCTGTAAGTAGAAGCAGCTGCGCAAGGTAAAGGAGATTTGGGAGGGAGGAGGAACGAATGTTTTCCAGGGTTTCGCGCGCTCGCAGCCCCTTTCATTCCCTCCATCTTACCAGTCCAATCCAAACTTTCCGATTTCACACATTAAAACAGATATCAGCAAACAGCTCAATATAAATAACAAGAATAACACGTAAAAGCTCAATAAATAACTCACAAGGATCAGGATCAACACACAAATGTGGATGAGGATTCCCTTTTTTACATACCAACTTAGAAGGAAAAAGTCCACGATGCCATTGTCGAGCTCTAAATCATACAAAATCCGGTAGCAGGCGAAACTATTATGAGCTTCCAAACCCTAAAGGGCGGGAAAGGACAGGGGAAGACGATCATGGCGATCAGCACTGGTGGGGGAGACGAAAAGAGGAATAAGTCGAAGACAGCGAAAGGAGGACGGAACGCTCGTACCAGATCGACCCTCCTCCCACCCCCGTCTCTCAGGCTCACAGCCCAGAAATGAAACCCTAAAAAGGGGCCCTTTATCGTTTCCAGGTTAAGTCGGATGGTGCAGAGGAGCTTTCAGGAAAGAGAGACTTAACTCTCATGCAAAGCATAAATTAAATTTATATGATAATATTTATATATATATATATTAAAAATTATGAAATAAAATTAATTATTATATTAAAATATATAATTAGTTAATTATTATTTAAATATACGGGTCAGTTATGATATACAATAAAATTTTAATTTTAAATTTGTGTCATAACTTGGCTAAACAAACCCAATCTTTATTATTGTTGAGTATTTACAATAGCATCACTCAATATATAATTCATATTTATGACATAAGTTTGAGAAAACTAACGAGATTTCAAAATTTTGAATCTCATTGAAAATGCCTTCGCTTGGCCGAATAATAGGTTGGATGATTCGTCTTATTGTTTGCAATTGACAACTCAATATACTGTATGCTAGTAAAAAAAAGATGAATAATCTGCCATATTGCCCACCAATGAGTATAAAAAACAGAATAATTCGTCAAACAATTCACCAATTATGAAATATAATTAATTTTAAATTTGTGTCATATCTTGGCTAAACAAACCCAATCTCTATTATTGTTGAATATTTACAATAGTATCTTGTTAATGTATAATTCATATTTGTGGCATAAATTTGAGAAAACTAATGAGATTTCAAAAATTTAAATCTCATTGAAAATGTCTTCACTTGCCTGAATAATAGGTCGGATGGTTTGTATTATTGTATACTATACGGTTAACAGTTCCTGTACATAAGTAAGAAAAGAAAAATAAATAATTCATCATATTGTTCACCAATAAGTATAAAAAATCAAATTTTAATTAGTTTAATATTATTTTGATATTATATTCAAGATATTTAAATATCATTTTTTAGCAATAATTTTATAGTATTTTACAAAATTATTTATACATATCATCAAACTAAGTAATTATTTTTTATAAATAATATAATATAATATTAAAATAATATTAAATGAAACTCCCTTTAATCTTTAATCATTTTAGAATTTATTATATTTCATTGTCATGTGCAAATGTCTTTACATTTAGAAATATATTAAATGTAATGAATTTTTCATCTTAATTCAATAAAAATATCAAAAAAAATTCAATTCATTAGCTTTTTATCTTTAAAATGTATGGCATTTAAAAATAATTATTGTTAGATTTTATTATGAAATTTTGTGATACATAGCAAAGTCTAATTATATAATTTGCTAGTTATTGAGAAATTATATTTTACAAAATGATGAATAAATTAACCTGTTAAATTCAGTATTAATATTATGCTAACATTTATTAAAGGTTGTTTCTAGAGAAGTCAAATTATTAGGGAATTGTTTCCCCTAAATCCTTTCATTTTATGTGAACTAACCAAGTCAGATTACTTTAATCCAGACCTAACCACATTTTAAGTCTACAACTTTAGCAACACTGTTATGATTTAAATTGGCATTATATGTGTGATATTTACATTATGAGTTAATTAAAGAGTTTTATAATTAATTTATAATTATTGTTTGACTTACTATTTTAAAAAAAAAAATGGCTAAAATGCTCTTATTTTAAAATCTCTGTAACACTAAAAGTCCCTATAAATTATAATTATTATATAACAGGTCCCTATTTATAATTTTTGTCAATATTTAGTGAATATTTTATTTTAAATTTTTAAAAATTGTGTTTTTCCCTCCCTCTCTCTCGCCCCCCTCTTTCTTGGTGAGGTGCCAGCAGTGAAGCGACATTGACAAGATGGTGACAACAATGCGATGGTCGTGACAAGTGTTATAGAATTTTCAATAGTAAAAAAATAAAAATTTGAAGAAGCATTAAGAGTAAAATTAGAAATCTATTAAATTTTATTGTGAGGGACTTTTTAAGTAGGGGTTTTTACATACAGGATATGAAATTTACACGAAATTATGCATTTCACCATCAATTCATAAATATTACCACTATCACACCATATTCATTTAAATTTTACGCATTTCACATATTTCAAACCATATTCTTTGATGGTGAACTTCACATTTCTAAATTGGCCTTGATCTTAACTATATTATTAATATATTAATTAAATACTATAAATAAATTAATTTATATAAATAATAATTTAAATATTTATGAATTTATGTATTTTAATTTATTTATCCTATTTAAAATTTCTAATTAGGGTGCCGAATTTAAATTCACATGACTATACTTTTTAATTGAAGTAAGAAAATTAATGTGTTTACAGTAAAAAATAAAAATATATATTAGAATTTAAATATTAATGAATTTATACATTTTAATTTATATATAGTATTATAAAGTATATGAAATATGTGAAATATGTGAAATGCGTAAAATTTAAATGAATATGGTGTGATAGTGGTAATATTTACGAATTGATGGTGAAATGCGTAATTTCATATAAATTTCATGTCCTGTATGTAAAAATCCTTTTTAAGTATTATTTGATAAAGTATAAAAATTTTTCAATAAATTTTTAAAAATTGTGAACTAAATAGTAATTATGGGTTAACTACCGATATCTTTTCACCCTTATATTTTTGTTATAATAATTAGTATGCTTTGTTATTTCAAAAAGTGGTGTGGTTTTACATGAATTTTATGATATTAAGTAATCATGTTGAATGTTGCTTATTATGCGAACTTGAATTTGGATATATGGCCAAATGATATGTAATTATGGTGAAATTAAGGATGAGTTTTTTAAGACATTGCTTATTCTAATTCAAACTTATTTGGTCATCAAGACCACCGGTGGGATGAACTCACCATCACTATTTGAGACTAGGTGATTATCGATCAATCATAAATTAACAACCAGATTTTTACTTCAAAGATCGATCACCCTAGTCAAATATAGTTAGGGCGTGCCTGAGATCTCCCCTCCACTCCTTCTTTTTCCCTCTACTATGTTATATTCTATCATTGACTCTATTGCCAATGTCATGGTTGTTGATGCCTTCCAGAAGGTAACTAAATCGTTTCCTTATTTCCTTCTTCTTTTTCTCTCCTTCTTCCTTTCTTCTCCTCTCCTTTTCTTCCCTTCTACTCCTCTATTGGGCACATTCACCTAGATTTATAGCCCAATTCTTCTAGTCATCCAGATGCATTGCCAAGTTTTGCTAACTACTTAGATTCACTGCCTCCCATACTACTAATTTCATTGTCACCCAATTCCCCTCCTGTTTTCTTGTTTGTCTTCCCCTCCCCTCCTGTTTTCTTGTTTACCTAATTCCATTGTCACCCTACTTAGATTTATTGCCTCCTATAGTTCTCATATTAAAATTATTACTTGATATTTTCTGTTATACGATATCAGTGCATATAATTACTATAGCTGTTACTATCATATTATTTATTCACTTGATAAGGTCTATGCATGTTTTTATGTAATGCTTATAATTTTTTTAATTCTCAAGATAATAAATTTTTGATTTTAAAAGCTTATTAAATATTTTATCTGGTTTATAGCTAGTTGATATCTCTTACTGAGACTTGTTGATGGACTGACACTATTTTTGATAATATATTTACAGGTTTAGTATAAACGCAAGAGGCATATATAAGAGACAATTAGAAAATTATTTTAGATTATTTATATTTAAAGTCTTACATTAATTTATGGTGTAATATAACAAGTATATATTGAGAAAGGATTTGTATCAAGATATAGTGAAATTGCTTGTGAATCACTGAAAAAATTTGCGTAATGGCCGAGATAATAACCGAGGTCATTACACTTTATCAATATAATAATTAATAGAATATATATAACATTTGTCATATAACTTATTAATATAGGAATAATACGAGACCATTTTGGTTTGACAATATGGTGCACTATTGTAGGGAAGGTGAGAAAGAGCACTTTTCCCATATATTTATATAAATAATGCATTTTTACATCCCATTGTGTACTTGAGTCATAAAAGTGGTGGCATCAAGGTTTACAATGACAATATCCTCCAAAGATATGGAGTAGGTGAAGAAATTGACATGACAGTTTGTAAAGTCTTGATTTGATAACAACTATAGTAGCAATATTAGGAGTATCTATGTGATAAATATATAAGAGAAAAAGGATCATATGTGCTCTAAGGGGCACTCATTTGATGAGTGATTTGTTTCGATTAAGAGATGTTATATGTAATTTGTTTATAATTAAGTGTTAAATATCCCTCAAAGTTGATTTTATAATTTATTCATTATTATTTTGAATGGCAAGGAGTGATTATTTTACTAGCTAATTATTGAAAATTTTTAAAGCAGTTTTTAAATAATTTTTATCTATTATTTTGTAATTTTATGTCTTTTTTTTTTTACTTCTAAATCACAATTGATTTGCGACCAATTTGTGATCGACATATACTAGTTTGCAATTGATTTATGACCAAACTTCGACTGTGGATCCTAGTTATCGTTGGCATTGTGATTATTTTGCGACTAAAACTAGTCACAAATTAGTTACATTTGGGACTAAGAACTTGTTGGTCACAATTTTATTTGTGGCAAATTTAACGACTAATAAAATTGATCATATAGTTATTTGTGATTGATATTAATTCTTCTGCAACTAAATTATTTTTCTAGATACTTTAATCGTGTTGCAGTATTACTCTCAACCTACAACAATTGAATATGAGTGTGACCTTGACTAGTAATAAATAGAACCACAAATATCACAAAATTAACAATCAACTTCTTGAAGTAAAAAATAGAACTAAAACATTGGCATTGAGCGAAGAGCTTAGAGTAAATCGACCATCGATGTAAGCAAAACCACAATTGCAGATCATCATTGTTAAACACAAAAAGTATGAACGTGCTACAATAGGCTATGTGGAGTAAAACCACCTCAAGTTACACTATTTTTGCACTAATATAGGTGTAGAAAATGGCAGTCCATACGGTTGGGAGGTTCTAGCAATCCCTAATACGTACACTGTATTGAGTTGTAAAGAATGCAATAGAAGCCTTTTTTTACTGTGAAAGAGGTTCGAAACTACAAGAATGATGAGGAAGAAATAATCTTGAAGATCCTTCCATAGATTGGAATTTGTTGACAAGCATAGTAGATAATATGGCGTTTGAAAAATATGCTAACACATTTAAAAACAAATAAAGTGAAAGCAATGATATTTTGATGAGAAACGGGATGATCCGGTGAGCAAAAGACAAATGCTAAATGTGGATGGAAGCGGCGAGAAGATGAGCCTCGTCAGACGAATTTTGTCGAATGAGCTGCTGTTGCCATGAATGAGATCAGTTGCTAGATCACGCTATATGCTAAATTTAAAGAAATTCTAAAGCTTTGTACATTTGGATATCCAATAAGAGCCTGCCACATATGTATTGGCCCCACTGAACGCATATATGGCCGGCTCCCATTGGAGCTCGAAATGTTTCGGGACTTCCTAACAAAAAAAGAAGTCGTAAATTGGGACGTTACGTACTTACACGCAAATCTCGCAAAATATCTCTCCTGTTCCGAAGTCCGGAGGCAGAGGGCGCGCATCGCACTTTCCTATTTTTTCCTCCACGTGCTCATATTTCATCGGCATTCCGCATATCTTCTCCTACGAAGCTACGGAGATGATCGGATTCATCCAAGGCGAAATTGCAGGCGAGAAGCTTGTCGCCGGTGACGTATTCCCAAAGACGCTGATGCCAGCGGCCGCCTCCGGCGGAGACTTGGCCAATCTGGTGCTCGAGGAGCGGGAACACCTTTTCGCCGATCTCCGCCGCCACCGCGCACTGCTCTTCCGCGGCTTCGATGTCTCCGACGCCGGAGACTTCCACCGCGCCGTCGAGGCCTTTCGTTGGGAAGCCATCGAAATGAAGTCCAGCGCCTCCACCCGGACGAAGATCACCAGCCGTGTCTACTCTGCCAACGAAGCTCCGCCGGAGCAGCTCATCAATTTCCACCACGAGATGCCACTGGTTAGCATTTAATCGCTTAGTTTTTCACGAACTACTTAACTACTATTTCTCTTCCAACTCTCTCATAAGATGACGGAGATGCCGAGGATGTTGTTCTTCTGCTGCGGCGAGCCTTCGCCTCAGGGCGGAGAGACGGCGATCGTCGCCAGCGATGTGGTGGTGCAGAGAATGGATGAAAGGATGCCGGAGGTAATGGCGAAGGTGGCGGAGGTCGGGCTCGTCTTCAGCATAAAGACGGCGAGCGACGCGGAAGCGGCCGATTCCGAAACGGTGGTCAACAGAACATGGAAATCGCTTCTGGGAACCGACGATGAGACCGAAGCTGAGAAGAGGTACGTTGGTTGATTAATTTAATATTTTTTTTGTCTGATTGATCTGCCCACAGAATTAATTTATTTTCTCCCAATTAGAACTTAAAAAAGAATGGTTTCAATACTCAGTTTAGATTTCGATTTTAGTGGAAGTACCGATTTTAATAATTTTAATATCAACGGTTTCAATTTTTTATAATTTTTTAAAATTTTAATTAAATTTATTAATGATAATTATTTAATATTATTTAAAAAAACCGTAAAAATGTAGTTTTTTTGGATTAATGATTTCGGTCGAAATCAATCCAAAACTATCAAAAATTCATAATTTTAGCGAAATTTTAAAACCATGCTTGAAATTGAATTGAAGTAAATTGAATGCAACAAATTCTGCAGTCCTATTAGTAATTTTATATACATGTGATATTTTACAAGCCTTAAGAGTACACAAAACATCAATGATATCCAAAAATTATTGCGTCCTATTAACTATTAGTCTATAAAATGTCAACAATCATTTTGAAAGAATCTCGCTCCAAACCAGATATCCTATGTAGTCTCAGCCCATCTTCTATTGAGCGTGGCTGCCTCCTATACACCTCTCATCTCAGCAACTGAGGATGCACTCATGAACAATAATATGTCAAGTGCCTCAAAGAGGTTGCCATCATAGTCTCTAGCTATTGCTTCTATACCTGAAGTACTATTTACTTTCACAGATCTGTCAAAGTTCACTTTGATCCTAAATGAGGGTGAAGGAACCCAATGGGAGGAAGAAGGGTGATGCGAATCTAAGTGACTCATGAAAGGATTTCTCCCATCATTGAGCACTATTGCATTAGCCATTGAAGATTAACATAGATAAAAAATTAATCGTGGAAGAAACATCAAATAGATTAAAAAACAGGTTGAGCTTAGCATAGTCTTTAACATGAAGGACTTGAGTTCAGATAAGTATATTTTGGGCATGAAGTTATAAAGGGATAGAAAGATGAATTATGATTATCATGAGAATCGTATATCAAAATGGCGCTCCGAAGATTTCATATGGATAAAGTCAATCCAATTGCGACACCTCCCGAATCATCTTTGATTAACAACCATAATCCTTCTATAGAAAAAGAAGGCAATTATGTCAAAAATCTTTTATTCAACAATTAAAATTTTGATGTATATGATGGTGTATACAAGATTTGATGCAACTCATGCTGTTCAAGTCATTAGTAGGATTCTTTCTATTTCAGAAAAAGATTACTAGGCCACTATCAAAAGAATGTACACATCTCACAAATTAGGAAATTGTTGGAGATCTATCTTATGAGGGTAAAGGCAGAAGTAATTTGTCAAAAAATGCTTCTCAAAGGGAATCATCAAAAATGAGTATCATCGAAATTTTGACGAGCACTAAAACATCAACTATGGTTTGAACTAATATTGTCTATCCCCATGGAGTTGAAGTTTCTTCAATTCGAAGTTGAAGAAAGGGTAAACAGAAGTTTAGATAAAAAGACTTGACGAACTTTTGTCAATTATGGTGGACCTAATGTTTGGTAAACTTTTCTATCAAAAAATAGTTTGGTAAACTCTTTTGCTGAAGGGCGAATCTTGGTCAAGTGAAACTTTGATAATTAAAACAAGGCATATAAATCTTGTTGGAGATAACTTTGAGAAGAAGAAATATCAAAGAGAGATTTTTTATTTAAGAGATGCTACTTATTCAACTGTTCGTTGAGAAGAGATTCTTTTCAATTAAATTGAATATGTGATAACCAATATTAGAGATTTTTATATGACTAAGGGGAGTAGCCCTATGACTTACCAGGCCATTGTGGAGTAATTTGTCACATTTGTCAATTATCAAACTATCGAAAGGAGTGCTTGCTGTCTGGATAGTAACGTGCATGATGTTCTTGATAATTCATTAGGGTAAATCATTGCTCCTTTCTTTGCCTATATAAAGGGAGAAGAATGATTTGAACAAAGGGTGTTTAGTCTTTTGAGTTTCTTTAGTATCGCTTTTGCCGAACAAAAAGAACAGGAACATAGATGCACTCTTTGTTTTCACCTAGATAGTCTTAGATGAAAATCTCTTATAACTTTTCAACGAGTCATCGAAGAGAACCTTCTAAACTCAATTCTTATATCAAACTAGTTCTAAGTTTGTAGCAATCGTAAGATCTTTAACTTTTTATATAAAATTTAATAAACATTTATATTCAAGTTGTATAAGACTATAGAAAAGTATTTCAGTATTTTATTCCTTTGGACTCTTAGTTGAAGATTTTGTAATCAAAGATTTTAAAAATTTTAACGTTTATTTTCTTTATTGATAAGATCCTGAGGTGATTGTTGACGACAGCAATATCTGTGGAAATCTAAAAAAAATATATATCTATAATGCTCGTGAAATTAAACGGGTTTTAGTTTTGCAAAATAATTTTATCATTATGATAAAAAATAATTTTATCATATAATGTCAATTTTCTTGAAGGATAAAAAATGATAGCACTAGCTGCTTGTGCGGACGTGCGGCAGCCGGTCCACGCACTAATATGTGTCGCACTCGTTAAATATTGACAAAAACAGCTAGCCATGCATGTCAACGTGGTAGAAGGTTTCCTCATTGTATTAAATATAATATTTAAGTTATATTTGAATGTATATAAGTTTTTTAGTTTTAGTTTAATATTTAGTTAAATTATTTTGATATATTTTTAATAAATTAATGGTATAATTGATCATGCCCATCGACGTGTTGCTGGATCATGACTCAATTTGTTAACCTATTTTAATCATTTTACTAATGATTGAGCTCAATTAATAAAATATCATCCAAATAAAAAATTAAATTAACTCAAAAATAAAATTACTAAAATAATTTATTAGGTCACATTACTAATTAAATTTGGGTGAATTTTATTTTTTAAAGTAAATTAAAAAAAAAACCAAGTGTATGTTTTAACGCAGAAAGTATATTATAAACCGTGGATCAACATATTATCACTTTCTAGTATAAATTATATTTGAATATAATTTATATATTTAAATTAACAAACATAGATGTGAAATTATATTTGAATATTTTTTTAAAACTAAAACTTATCGATTAAAATCATTAAATTAAATTTAGTGATGATAATTATTGAATATTATTCTTTAAAGAAAATTGAGTTTCAATAATTTTGATCTAGTTTCAGCCAAAATTAAAATTAAGTATTTTTCAAGATCGACTCAACCGAAATAAACATAGAATTATTGGGTCTCTATAGTTTCTACAGAATTTTAAAAAATTACTTCTAAGGCTTATTTTTTTGAAAATTAAAAATTAACTTAGTTTAATTTTAATCTGATATTTAACATCACATATAAAATTTAATATTTAAAATTAATTTTATTTTATATTTTACATGTATTACTAAAATAATAATTAATTTATATCATATTCCTCACATATCTCAATATAATAACTAATTTTATAACACACTCCCTACATATTGCAACATAATAATTAATTTTATTTTACATTATTTATAATTTTTAATAAAAAAATATTTTTATATAAATTTAATTTTAATTTTATTAAATTAAATCTCAGAAATAAACAGAAATTAATATTTATATTGCAAAGATGCGTGAATAAATAAATTGATTAATTTTGAACAGGCTTCTCGAAATGCACGAATCTTGCAGTTCCGTCAAATTCTTGAGCAACGGGAGCGCGGAGCTGGTTTTCGGGCCCACAAATCCCGTGAGGGAGTTTTCGGGCCGGCGGGCCTGGATCTACCCGATTCTCGGTTTCGCCGGCGATCGTCGGAGCGTGAAGAACGAGTTCGGCGACGGAAGCGATTTCCCGGCGGAGGCGCTCGACGTTTACCGACGGATTCTGGAGGAGAACTGCGTGGACGTAAATTGGCAGAAGGGAGATGTTCTCCTGCTCGATAACTTGGCTGTTCAGCACGCCAGGAGGCCCGGAAAACCACCTCGCCGAATCCTTGCGTCGCTCTGCAAGTGATTTGAAACTGCACGCATATAAACTCTAACTTTAAATAATTATTAAATTAAAAGGAGTTTGATTCTGTATTATATAAATATTATATTTTAAATAATAATTTTATAATTTTTTAAAAAATTATTTATATAAATTATTAAATTAAATAATTATTTTTTTCTAAATAATATAATACTTTGATAATTATTATTTATAATTATTTTAATATAAATGATTCATTCAAATAGGATTAATCTGGATTCAGATTTGACTCTGGTCAACTAAAACTCGAGTTGCACTTGAATTGATTCTAATTTTATTCACGACCGATTTAATTTCACACAAAAAATCTCACGTAGCATTTTTATTAAAACAATTAATTATTTTTTTAAGAAGTAAGAACTATTTACTGATTATTTATCATAAAAATTTATTTAAATAAAAAACATGCTCATCAAAACATTATTGTATAGTAAAAATCTTTCACTTTCATAAAATGATCAGACCTTGCATAAAGAAGTAAAATAATTTAATATTTATAATTTTTAAAAATTTGGTTTAAATTACTTATAATAATGAACTATGACAATAAATAAAAAAAACACAATTTAATAGAAAATTTAAATAATGATTTTTTTTAAAAAATTTTAAGAATAAATACACCCAAGTTTTTAAGAAAATTCATAATTTTAAAAATTTTTTCAAAAAATCTTCGAACATATAAAATGATGAAAATGTCTCACTGCAGTTGCACCTGCACGCAATGTGCCAGCCATCATAGCGAGAAATTATTGCATCCGGATAAAGCACCATCCGGATGCAAATCAGAGGCCGCCACGTGTATCTGGACCCACCTGTATTGCACACGTGGTGATCTCTGAATGATATCCGGATGATGCTCCATCTGAATGCAATAATTCCTCCATAGTAGCAGCTTTATATTGCTGCCCTCCGCACGATAGTTACGAATGCAATGATAAAACCTAACTAAAGTAATAATGCCAACTTTATAGACCCATTATAAAATTTTTAAAATCATGAACTGCTTTATATTACCTTAACCTCAAGGTATATGATGGTTACTTAAAATATAATCATATTATCTAATTAGATTATATTAAATTTTGATATAAGAAATTAATTTTATTTCACTTATACAATTTAAGTACAACTACTACATAATTTGCCAAAATAACATTAATTTTATTTATTTCTTATTAAACACATAATTCAAAGTTATTAGTTATCCAAAAAATTCTAAACCGAGGGTTTTTTTTTTCCCCCTTTTTACCAATTTATGTATGCATCTTAAGTGGTGAGGAGGAACAGAGTGGGCTACAAATTAATTTTGCGGAAAATTACAAATCAATTGACAACACGGACCCCAATCAATTTATGAGATGCCCATTTCAAATGCATATCAAATGCAATTTAATAAGTTAAACTTATTAAAAGATCCATTTAGGTCAGTCGTGAGGGACCGTAACTTATCAAAACAGGTAAGTAGCCGACTTCCACAAAAGCCATGATTTACCAAAACGAGTAAGTCATCGGCCCCCATGGCTTACCTGTTTAGGGTACATTGTTGGGGCTCACGAATTACTAATTTTTTAAGATAACGTGACGACGACTTACCCTGCTTCCCCCCAAAAAAGTAATTTTAGGGTAAGTTGTGGGGGCGCATGACTTACCCATTTTGGGTAAGTTGTAGGCCCACAGGACTTACCCAAAATAGAAAAATTATAGGCCCACACAACTTACCTAAAACTCACAACTTACTGTTTCCCCAAATCGTGTAAGTTGTGAATAACATATAATGAGATTCATCACACAACATTCTTTTAGTGCAATATTAGTTGTATTAAATAGAAGTCAAGGTAGAAGTAAAGAAAAGAGCTAAAAAGAGCACCATTTAGAATTACTAGTTATATGCACGTATCGCACAAATTACAATTTCAATTAATTTAATTTTAAAACAAAAAAAGCTAAAAAAACTTAAAATTATTGCAGTCAAAGAAAACGTGATTGTGAATGATATTGAAGAAAATATTTTTAAAAGGTGACAGTATATAATAAAAATAATCTACTTGATGTAAAAATTTAAGAACAAGAGAACATGTTGAGAACAATAAAGATGTCTTCCCATTATGTCAACTTGAATTCTTACATATAACCAGAGCATTGTCATTGACCACAATGAAGTTATGATTCTTGTGAAACCTGACTTCCACCAAAAACAGATAGACATCAAAGCTGTACAATTCACATAAAAAAGCTGGAAATAAAGTAGTGACAATCACTATGATCATAACAAGGCAGTGAGAAAGCATTGAGATAATCTAACATTGACTCTTGGTTTGCTTAAGTTTTTTAGTCAGATAAAAAAGGTCCAAATCCTCAGTTATCCGAGATCTCAGGCAATGCATTGTGGTGGGGACCCAGATCAGCATCAAATTGGATGGCCAGGATGACGTCATGTGCTGAATTAAAATTCAAATTCAAATTAATTAGAGCTATTAGAGATTTCCATATTAGTTTTATTTAAATTTGATTTGATTTGATTCAAAGCATATCTGGAAAAGATTTGAAGACTCACCACATTTGGAGCTGATTTTATTTTATTGTAATAGAATTAGTTCAATATTTGCTTTGATTTACTTGGTATTTTATTTTCTGCATTTAATATTGTATTTTTCAATTTCTACATGGGATCTCTCTATATAAAGACGTCGCCTTGCATTGTAAAAATATAGAGTATTGTGATGAATGAAATTGTATTTGAATTTTCTCAGAGCCTAGATACGTGTTAAGGGGTCGATATTCCGGTGAAGGAAAGGGTAGGGTTAGCCTTTGGTGAGAATCCTCAAATTAGCCTAATTATCCACTTTTCATAACCCAAAAA
>JAEMOT010001968.1:131258-142547 GCA_019297695.1 Apostasia ramifera | reverse complement strand
GCGCCCGCAGCGCGCCAGCCCGCGCGCCTGCCTGTGCTCGCGCCCGCGCACCGTTCGAGCTTTGTTCGCGCGCCCGCACTCGATCAGATCAGTTAATCATCTTAGTAACTCCTCTCCGATTCAACTCGTTGGTAACTTTTTTCTCGAACTCAATTAATCTGATTATTCGATTTCTACACAAATTATTTGCTTAACTTGAATTATTTATTTAGCTCTAATTGTGTGACCCGATAATTCCTTGTGTGTTAATTACTGTTGGATTTAACTGTGAGACGTCTGTCCTAAATTCCTGAACCTTAGATCTGATTTATTGAATTTAAATTGACGCCCTAATCTAAATTGATAAATTCTTATTTATCATACGATCCAATTTGATTTTAATTTTAAAATATCTTAATTTACGGGATTCAAAAATCTTATTTATCTAGAAAATATTTTTCTCTTAATTAAAATAATTTACTAATCGATTTTTCTGAATATAAATATAAAATATCATTGACATCCTTTTTTCCGTCCCACATCACATTGCGTACAGCCGAGTTGTAGTATTCGAGATTTTCTAAATGTTCTCAAAATAGTTCTTTGACCTACAGAAGAAATCCAAAATATATTGCAGACAGCAAAAAATTAAAAATTTGAAAATCTGAAACATCGAAAATATGGACTGAAAAAAAGGAGAAAAGACATTACTGGGATTTGATAATTTCGTTGACTTGACAAAGTCCCCCCAACTGTCTCTTAAACTCAGTAATTCCAATTCTATGAGCATCATAAAGGTTATATAAAACATATCCACCTCGCAATGCCCCAAAAGCGATGAATAACTGCGGAAGCAATGAGATGGAGAACTTGCCTCAGGGAGAGCATGATTTCTTCTTCAGAAAGCACCAGAATCCACAGTTAAACCCAACTGGTTTGCTGAAAACCTGTGTAGTTTTGGAGAAAAGGAAGAGTAAATGGATAAGAAGAGAGCAGGGCAGAGGAAGAAGATTGGAGATTTGGGTTGTTACAGCACAGCAACTTAATATATTGACAGTGAAAAATCCATTGAAAAGTTAATTATTTGTACCTTGATGAATAATAGGTAACACATAAACTGAATGTACGCTATTGTTGAAATCAACTTGACAACAAAACCTGTTATGAAGTTGTGCTTGCCAAAACTATACATGTAAATAAGTTGCATGTATAACAGTTTAAAGTTGTATCTAAAAAACATGTACAAATAAATAAACTTCATGAGATCTTAAGTTTTTCTATTTTTTTTCTTTTCAACTCATATTCATTATTTTCAATTTATATGATGGAGAAAGTAGTTAGCCAAGTTCTTGAGGTGCTTTTGTATTCTTGAGTTTCTTGGCGAACATTGAAGTAGAAACATTTTTTTTTATAGCTGCTCATACGTAATGTTGAATCATAAAGTTTGCCATGTATAAAACATATTGTTGTTATTATAGATTGAAATTAAATATCATAAATTCTTATCAATTATTAGTTATATTATTTTGCAAGATATAATATCACCTCTTGTTTCAAATTTTCAAAGGCATTTGTTGTTATATTTGTTCTTAGTTTAGCTTGTTTGCCAAATACTGTGTAGAAGTTTCTGCTGTCTCATCATGTATTATTATATTGACTAACAATCTGTAACATATTAGGCTATAAGATCACATGCATATAAAGACATATAGAAATATACACATATATATAGGATATTAAAATATAAATAAGGTAAAATTATATGTAATAATTAAATATTTTTCATTTAATGCAAGAAAATATTAATCTTTACGGGACATATATAAATGTATATACAAATACATGCAAACATAGATATATAGGATTTTAGAAAATTGAGTGATGTCGGTTAGATATATATAGATACATCAAATTCTAACAATACAGTTTGTCATTTTTTTGTCTAAAGCCTTGTATAAAAAACAACATTGCTATCTAATATCAGATGACATTAATCTTTATGGTACACATACAGATACATGCATATATAAGTGCGAATATGAAAATAAGTATATAAATAAATATATTAGTAATAATAAACACCAGAGAATTACAACATTTGGCATTCATAATTTACTTGTATTTACATGTAAAAGCTCTATTTTGCATATATATAAGCTCTTTACCTTGATGTTGCTTTTTCTTTATTGCTACAATATGGATGAAAATCTCTATCTTTTTGTTGCAGAAGTTCAGAGACTTGATCTGTACATTCAGTTGATATATGCTTGTCTGGATGAATTTATATAGTATTAGAGAGCAATAATAGGTATTTTAATAATAAAACTAATACAAATTCGGAATTACCATAGTACATGTAGCTTCTTTGTTGCATTCATTCAACAGAAAATTGAGTGATGTCTGTTGGACATGCGTGTTTTTTGAAGATAGTCTTTTGGTGATAATTGTTTTTTTCCGTCTTGTAGATTGAATTTCAGCAGTATTTTTTGCTGACCTAAATCATTGATAAAAGGAAAAAATAAATATTTACATGTTGGAAATTATAGATGTGCTAGATCTAAGTTTTATCAATTTGTACCAGTCTTTGAGTACCCGAGTTCTTTTGGTATCAGAGTTGATGCAAACAGTAGTTGATGATATTGTTAATAGAGATAATTCTTAGTAGATTGTGAAGAATAAAATCAACATTATGAAAATCTTGTTAGATTGTGAAAAGCGTTTAAAGGTTTTTGAAGTTTACCTCTATATATAGTTCGCCTTAATCTTGTTGTTGATATAGTTGGTAGCATGCTTGTGAGATGTTCTGATATTATCTCTCCTTGAATCTTGGCATTTTCATCCCATAATGATATACATATGGGTTTTAAACTAATAAAAGTGTTCACATTAAAAAAAAAATTAACATATAAGGATAATATAAAGTTACCTAGTTACCTTTCGTCAATTAGAATGATTTTCCGAACAACTCTTGTAGAATTGTTGGGTCTTGTAAATGTTCTTAATAGTTTACATTAATTACAATTCCAATTATATCTGTGTTAGATAAAGTTAATAAAAGTATGATTCAAATTGTTATGAAAACATTGATGACATTATATACAAAATTTAACATATAGAAACAAAATTGAAATTTGAAGATTAATCTTACTTAATGAGCTGTTAGAACAGTCAGGTATATATTGCAGATCATTTATTATTGTGTAGTTGATGTCTGGTTGTTGGATGCTATCGCGTTTACTTGCTTTAGTAATTTCAGTTTTTGATGTCAGCTTAATTTGCTTGTTATTTTGGATTATTCTGTATTTCAACTCTATGAAGGAAACAATAACGTTGGAGATGAAGTAAGTGAGGCCTTCTTATAAGATACTGTCGAATTTTTTAAACATCATTTTCATAACAAATAGCTTGAATCTGGTCTCACTATCAATAGACAAAATTAATTTTTATTATACAAATTTGTATTGTCATTGTAAAACAATAACTGAGAATTAAATTTGTTACCTTTTCATCACTGAAAATGTATATTTGAAATATAATTGTATCATCTCGAGAAAGTCTTGAGGCTTTTTTTTTCTAAAGCTAATAGCTTCGAGGTGTCTTTTATGATTCCTAGGCAAATGGTTGACAATAATACATTTGGTGATGTTATCTGCATATGACCTGCTTAGAAATAAAATATAAATAGAACAAATATTAGAAGAATAAAATTATATTATATTTAAAATGAAAATGACAGGATATATTATAAAATGAAATTATTGACATGGTTCTTTTCGGTGCATGTGTTATATTAGTTGTATTTATAATATTAATCAATTTTTAGTCAAAATTATCAATTTCATTAAACATATATCTATAACTGTATGTACTGTATAATTATATGTGATGCATAAAGATTTCATTCTACATGAATTTAGCTAATATCTAAAACTTTTTAGTCTTGTAAATGAATGAGATATTAAAAAGAAAATGACAGTATACATTATATCTCACTTATTTCATGTATCTACTGTGTTACATGAAATAATCAAGAGCCACAAAGAAGAGTTGAAGAGTAGAAAATCACAAATTAGTTCAATTATCATTTAGTAAGAAAGTGAGAATAACAATGCTTATTGAGAGAGGTATTTCAAGACTGAAGTATATAAAGACGAAAGACTTAAAGATTGCCATCTTTGATTTCCATAGTGGATGCATTGTTATTGAGTAGAATGACTTAAGATGACTTAAGATGGATCCCGATACAACTATTTTTTCTTACACAAAATAGTTTGTATAGCTAGCTTTTATAATATTATCTATGAAAATCATTTCTGATATAATATGAAAACTGGTTAACAGCATAGAACCAATTGTGATTAGAATGCAACTTATTTCATGTACTATAAAAATACAAACAGAGATGAGAAGCAGAAATGACAAATTATAGGTTAATAATGAAGACTTGAGGGGGAAGTTGCAGAAAAACTAAATATGATATAATGTTAAACAATGCTATTAAGCAAATCATCTAGAAGATAATATTATCCAACTAATAGAAAAATAAGAAATTGATAACACAATTCAATTATAAGAAATTACTAGTTTGAAGATTACCTTTTGAAGTCGAATATTCATAATCACCGGTGCTTGCTGGTTCTTTTCCTTGCCTCCTCATTTTTCTTCTTTGTTTTTCTAAGAAGAGCTAAATTGTAAGTATGTTAAATAGCACAAGCAACGTGAATATATTTATAAAATGAATTATCAGCAGCACAAATATTTCTTTAATTTGAAATAATAGAAACATACTCATCAAAATGATAGAAGATTTCTAGCGAATATAATTTATGTTCATTCTATTACTTGGAGAATCGTGGATGAATTAGTGTTAGGCAGTGAAATGGCTGAAGGGGAGACGATAGTTGGAGAATTGAGTGCAAAATCACGTTCTTCCTTTGCCCTAGAATCGCATGGCTGACAGCAATTACAAATGACGCCTCCTCTTTCATCCTCTTTTGGTAGCAACAGAGTAATAGAGAAGATGGTGATGAAAAGATATTTATCACATGAATTGCTAATGATAACACATTTTGATTAAATAACTAGTAATATTGTGAAGTTTCATATACCTTGTAGCTTTTCAAGAAGAAAGATATCCTATTGTCTTCAATGATTTATTGAATCTTCAAAAGGGATAGTATAAAAAGCAAAGCTGTAGATGAAACATGTAATTAATTAGTTGTAAATGATATAAAACAAATAAAAGCTAGAATTAGTAAAAGTGAGTGAAAATGATAGAAGCTGCGATTTTCTTGAGCAGTTGCATGTAAAATTATTTTGATCAAAAAGATTTTGCTTTGAATCAAAATTTATAATTTACTTTTCCAATAGAAGCAAGTAGTTGATTAACAAAAAGACAATTTAAATGTGTGATGATAATTACAAAGGATTAATAATTATTGAATAATACATTAAGCTTGACAAATATGAAACTCTATGTAAGTAAATAATTAACAGTTATGAGTATGATGTTCAAATTTAATATCATATTAACGTTTTTCAAAATAGTGTAACTTGAAAATAAAAGGTATTCTTTTTATTATTTTTAATACTTATATATTGCAATGAAGAAGTAGCGCTTTGCTAACAACATTTCTAGTTGAATTTGTTGGTAGGCCTTCTTGATTTGTTGGTTTAATAAGAATTTTGCTTGTATTGGTGGATGTTGTTCGTGATAATGCCACGTATAGTTGCCCATGTGCAAAAGCAAGTTTTGGTAAATATATTCCAACTTTTTTTAAGGTTTGACCTTATAATTTGTTTATAGTTATTGCAAAACAAAGTCGAATTGAAAATTATTTTCTAATAAATTAGAATGGAATGTTAGATACTTCTGAAGATTGTAAAGGAATTCGTGGTAGTAAGACTCGTATTCCTTTGTGCTTTCAGCTAATAATTTCAGCATCAATTATATTTTTATTAAATATTTTGCAAATTAGACGAGTACCGTTGGATAATCCAGATGAAGGATCTAGATTTCGCAATAGTATGATGGGGCAATTTTGCGTAAGTTTTAACTTATGTGGTGGTAGACTAGCTAATTCTATATCATTGAGAAAGTCTACATTGACTAATGTATTTTCATGAGATCCGACAAATGAATCAAAACTGTAATATTCTTTTTGTTCTCCTGGGAATTCATCAATAATCATATTATTTAGTTTGTCAACATGTTCATTTTTAGATGCAACAATTACTACATCAACAAAATTTTGTATTATAGTATTATTACAAGTGTTATTATAAATGTTAGAAATTAAATTTTTGATTGATTCTTTCTCTGTTTCATTGTATGGAATAATCATTTCTTCTGGTATTCTAACCCATTTTTTTCGAATAACAAGTTCCTGTCTATTTCCTATTTTAAGCAAATAGTTGCAAAATTTGAATCATTTTTGGCTCTCATGTTTTGAGCTAACTACATTTTTATGAAATGTGGCCATAAGAAAGACATCACAATACTATTATTGATAACGACATCTTCAATTTCTCTTGAAATTGTAGGATCAAGTATGACGTCTAGAGGGGGGTGAATAGACGTAATTAAAATTTAATTTAATTTACTAAATATAACAGTTAGAGCAAAATACAAGTGGAAGCAAATATAAGTGCAGACAAGAAGAAAATATCATATCCACAAAGAACACACGATATAACGTGGTTCAGCTCAAATTAGAGCCTAATCCACCCAACCTCGATCGGAAAAATATCACTATAACACACTCCTTGATTTAGGCGGAGAAGCCCATACAAATTCTCCTCTATCCACTCACTAGAGGCCCTCCTCGCTTTTAAGTCAGGGCTCACTCACTCACCTCCTCCAACCCTTATTTGGAGGCCCTCTTCACACACACAGTGAAGGCAGAAAAGAACAACTAAAATATTACAAAGAAAGAAAATCACTCACTCTTTCTTCTTATGATTGAATCTTGAGAGCTAGAAGAAGAGTGGATGAAGAGTTTGAGCACTTGAGTCCAAGTTCACCTAGATCGCCTTGAATCTTGATTGAAACTCAACTTGAATGTTTTTATCAACTCTTAGGATGATGGAGAATGAAGGTGAATGTTGGGAGCAATTAGAGAATTTTTTGAGCCAAGAGGAATACACCAATAACCCCTATCTCCTTATATAACAAGAGCTCCAACGGCTAGAAAAAGAAGCTGGAAAGGACCTGGAGGTCGACTTGAACCAGCTAGCCGTTGGAGGATAAAAATAGGCCAACGGTCATTTCCAAGGTCGACCTCAGGTCGACCTCACCACTGAAGTCGCCTCCAGGTCGACCTGGAAAAATCAGCCAAGATGACCAAAGTTTCTGTTGAGGGTTGCTGCTGAAAGGTCGACCTCGGGTCGACCTCAGATCGACCTAGAAAAATCCCCCAAGATGACTAAAATTTCTGTTAAGGGTCGCTGCTGAAGGTCGACCTCGGATCGACCTCAGGTCGACCTCACTACTGAAGGTCACCCTTCAACTATCCCAAGGCTGCCTTGGAGCTATCACAACCAAAAGAAAACATCTAGCACAATCTCACCACTACTATGCCACATAATTAGGAGAATTTAAACTTTTAAGATTATCTAGTTAACTCGCAGAGATTCTAAGTGCTCAAACTCATATACAGGCTATTCTAGCAATCAAGATCAACCTCACAATAATTCTACTCTCAAATAGAATAAAAAGGACAATAATACAATTTGCTTCACTTAATCTTCAATGCTCAAACCTTTCTCTCCAACTTAAAATATACAATTGAAATGCAACTTTAATAAACCTGAGATTAAGAACACTAAACAATTATGTTAGAACAAATTAACTTAAACATATTGTTAAACATCAAAATCACAATATTACCACAAAGGAGGAACCAACAATCTCCCCCTTTTTGATGTTTGACAATTTGTTTAAGTTAAACAAAAAAATATCATATAAAAGAATAATATTGTAAAAAGAAACTCCCCTCAAAATGAATATTGATTAACATTCTTTTTGAGTGGAATTTAGCTCAATAATTTTCAAAAAAAATTCGGCAAAATTTCTCCTAGAAAATGGACTTAAAAAAAAGGCAAAACGAGTAAGATACAAAATAAGAGATATACAGAGTAATAATGCTCATAAATAAGATACACATTCATACATCAAAGACTAAATATTTACATATACATCACAGAGCATGAATATACAAGTCGCAGAGCATCTACACATGAATATATCAAAGGTTAAACATTTTCATATCATTTCAAAAAATTTATAACTTTAAAAGTTTAAAGAAAAAATTAATGACTTCTATAACTTAAACGTATATCTTCTCCCCCTTTACCAATCATCAAAAAGAAAAAGAAGATAAATAAAATGGCATAAAAAGAAAATCTACTGATAGGGTCAGATGGTGTCTGTAAGATCTCAAGTGGGCAAAAAAAAAAGAAATAAAACGAAACATCCATACTAAAATTACAAAGGAAAATAAATTCACACAAGATGATATAAGAGAAATAGAAAAGCTAAAGTACAAAAGTGTAATATAGTATACAGAAGATAATATCAATAAGGAATGGAGCAAGTCAATCACTGGACACCATCATGCTCATGATCGTGCGGTGCTCCGGGGGGAAAATAATGGTGCTCTGGTGGGGGAAAGACCTGAAATGGAGGCCATCCAAACTGCTGGGAAAAATGATCTGTCATCCTCTACATGCCTGTCATCAGTCTGGTCTCCATAGAGTGCATGTGATCGCGCACCTCAACTCTGAACTCCCCAAACTGAGACTGAAGCTCATGAATAGCAGTCAGGGTGTCTGAGTGAGAATAAGTAGGCTGATGATGATGTGGAGCATGAGAAGGTCCTGGTCTATCTATATCAGTCTCCTCAGCATCAACCTCAAGCTCATCTTGAGGTGCACCCTCAGGTCCTTTTTCGTCAGCCCAAATAAGTGGAGAGACATTTACATTTAATCCAACTTGGATCATATTGCCTCTACCTACTTTGGCTGATTTTCCCATTTTATTTTGAATTTTGATCTTTTGAAATATGAAAAAGTCAAATAAGAGATCTTAAGCTTTTTATCATTCTGGCGTCGAGCTATTTTTCACTTTTTGAAAGCACCTTTGGAGATATCTATTCCCAAGGATTCTAAATATGTAGTGATAAAATGACAATATGGCATAAATACTCTATCACTGTGAATGAGTACATGTCTACTACGAATCCAAGAGAAGATAATAAAGCTAAGGTTCCGAGGACGATGGTGAACCATGGCATACATCAAAAAAAGGTGGCCAGTGCGAATTTGAGTGCGGTTCCTAGAGGCTATAGGAATGACGCAGTCAAGAGTAAAATGGTAGAGAGAGATATGCTCAAGTCGAAGGAATTTGCTGAGCATAGTATGGGATCCATAGTCTGGAGCTTGATAAAAAAAATACATGAACATATCCTCTACAGAATCTGTCACAGTCTCATCAGGAATATAGTCAGGAAAGGAGAAAAAATAGGAGTCAATGTCCTCGATGCCTAAGAAACTATTGAAACCATTGGGAGTGATTTCAATAGTTTTTCCTTGAATATGAGTAGTCATGTGATGAGGTCTGTCAGGGGTAACCTCCAGGTTATGGAAAAAGAGGCTGCAAAGATCAATATTGATATTTGACCACCTGTAGTGATCAATAAGAGGGCACAAACTGCAATTGCCCTCAAAAAAGCTCAAATCAAAATAGTAAACTTTCATCGGCTCATAGAAGTTCCGACGAAAGTTTACTTCTTTAATTTTAGAGGAGAACTGATAGCAATCAAAATCTTCAGCTTCCCTAGGCTGAGGAATAGATTGAGTGGTAGGTTGGGGTTGGTTTGGGATGGGCTGAGGTGGAGACTGAATCGGTGAAAAATCAAGTAGAGGTGAGGGTAGAGCTGATGGGGAGGTGGGTTCTGAGGTCTGGCTTAAGTATGATGCTCTAAGACCTCTCTTGAGTAGTTTGAAGACTCTTTTCGGTGACACCATTATGATGAAGTTCTAAGACAGATAAACTAAGAGAGATAGCAAGTGAAGAAGGGAAATCGACCTCAGAGAAAACGATGAGCTCTGTAGAAGATGGATCTCCAAATAATAGATTTGTACTGCTGCTGTGGGGAGAACAGAGGTGAAAGGGCTCAATGGTCGGAGATGATCCAATCAATAGTGGTGATGCAGTCGTCTGCAGCCAAGCAAAATCCGAAAAAAACACTTTGTTTACTGCTCGACGCACATTCATTTCAAAAAACATCAAATAACGAAAATCTAATCGGAGACTGGCATGTCCTAACTCTAACTTCTCTAAACAAAAGTCGGTAACATAGGCTTCAGTGGAATTATTGTCGTCGATAGGGGGGTGGCTATGCGGGAAAAAGCGGCAGAAAAATAAGAAAATGGCAGCGATGAAGCTCACCAACTTCGTTGCGGACGGTGTCACAATCTCCGGAGGCGTGGCCGTCGTTTGCGACTGCGGATTGCGCAGGTTCGGCAGCGGTGAAATTTTTAGGGCACGGCGGGGATTCAGAGTGGCTGGCGATGCCGACAGCGACGACGTCTTGCAGGAAAGCAGGAAGGCGAGAGAGCATGGAGCTCTGTCAGCGGCGAGCTTTTCCGGCGACGATGACGACTACGATGAAGGCGACGGGAGAGGAAGAATGCGGAGATGAGGAGGATGAAGTGACGGCGACGGGGCTCGGGAAAGGGTTTAAAAACTTAATAGTAATATTAAAAAAAAAATTCAGCTCAACTGAGGTCGCCCTGGGGTCGCCTTGAGGTCGCCCTTGGGTTTCCTGTAACTGCAGTTTGTAAAAAAAAATTGAAATTTGAAATTTCATAAAAAAAAAATTGAAATAAAAACAACAAATTTGAAGATTTGCAGACACATTTATCATCATCCCCGAGTAAAAAAAATTTCAGCTCAAAATAAAATTAAATATAGATTTTGATACTATAGATTGATTTGCCCCAAAAAAATCTCAGAGTATTATATTAAAATACCTTTATATAGGCAAGATCAAAGTCAAATTACTTGTATTCTCTTCAAATAAAATAAAAAATAATTGAATACTCGAATAATTACAAGTATTCTGTTAAAATAATTTATTATGCAATGAATCATACTCTAAATACTTGTAGTTCGCTTGAATTCAATATTAATGCAATGAGTAGCAATATAAACGACACTATTCAATTTTTAATACATCTATATGTTAAAAATCAGTCTGTTAAAGTGTCACTTCGCTTAAAATAAATCGACATACTGATAAAAAGATG
>JAEMOT010001968.1:106571-130253 GCA_019297695.1 Apostasia ramifera | reverse complement strand
TGCTGGTATTGCAATAAAACTCAATTAGATGTCCCAAATAGATCGTCAAATATCTGATATCGGCTGAAATACATCGATATGACAAATAATAGTTGTGTAATCAGAGTCTTATATCAAAATGCCTTCATATAGGCAAGATCAGAGTCAAATTGCTAATATTATTTCTTCAAATACAGTAAAACATGATTGAGTACTCTTATANAATATAAACGACACTATTCAATTTTTAATACATCTATATGTTAAAAATCAGTCTGTTAAAGTGTCACTTCGCTTAAAATAAATCGACATACTGATAAAAAGATGTTTAATTGCCGGTAATATGTTAAAATACATTCATATAGAAAAGATTAAGGTCAAATTGCAAATATTCTCCAGCAATACAATAAAAAGTGAATGAATACTCGTATAATTTTTTGTAATTCATTAAAATAACTTATTATGCAATTAATTATACTCTAAATGCTTGTATTAAGCTTGAATTCAACGTTATTGCAATGTATAATCGTAAAAATGTCACCATTCAATTCAAATACTTTGATGTGTCACAAATCAGTCTCTAAAAGTGCCAATTCGATTAAAATAGATCGATATACTGCCAAAAAAAGGTTTAGTTGCAGGTATTATATTAAAACTCAAAAAGATATCTATAATAGATTGCTAAATATCTATTTTCAGATAAAATATATCGAAATTGCAAATATTTGTTGTGTAATCACGGTATTATGTTAAAATGACTTCATAAAGAAACATTACGGTCAAATTGCCTTTTTTCTCGTGAAACACAATAAAAAGTGATTGAATACTCACATAATTACTAGTAATCAGTTAAAATAACTTATTATGAAATAAATCATACTCTAGATGCTTGTATTCTGCTTGAATTCAACGTTAATATAATGAATTACTGTAAAACTAATAATATTTAATTCAAATACATTGATATGTCATAAATTATTTTTTTAAAATTCCTATTCTCCTAAAATAGATCGATATACTATTAAATAGAAGTGTAACTGCTGGTATTATAATAAAACTCAATTAGATGTCCCAAATAGATCGCCAAATATCTGATTTCAACTGAAATACATCGATATGACAAACAGTAGTTGTGTAATCGAGTCTAATGTTAAAATGCCTTCATATAGGCAAGATAAAAGTCAAATTGCATGTATTTTCTTCAAATACAATAAAACATGATTGAATACTCTTATAATTACTACTATTCTGTTAAAATAACTCATTATTCAATTAATCGTACTCTAAATACTTGTATTCCATTTGTATTTCATAAAACAGTTTGTAAAAGCGCCTATTCACTTAAAATAGGATGATATACTGTAAAAAAGATATATAATTGACAGTTTCACAATAAAACTCAATCAAATGTCCCACGCAATCTCCAAATATTTGTTTTCGACTAAAATACATCGATATAACAAATATTAGTTGCTTAATCAGAGTATTATGTTAAAATACTTTCATATAGACAAGATCAAAGTCAAATTACTTATATTCTCTTCAAATATAATAACAAATATCTGAATACTCGTATAATTACCAGTGTTTTGTTAAAATAAGTTATTATGCACTCAATCGTACTCTAAATGCTTGTAGTTCGCTTGAGTTCAACGTTAATGCAATGATAAACATCCCTATTCAATTTAAATACATCTATATGTCATAAATCAGTTTGTAAAAGTGCCATGTCGCTTAAAATAGATCGATATACTGATAAAAAAATGTTTAATTGCCAGTATAATGTTAAAATATTGTCATATAGATAAGACTAAGGTCAAATTGCATATATTCTCCTGCAATAAAATAAAAAGTGAATAAATACTCGAATAATTTTTTGTAATTCATTAAAATAACTCATTATGCAATTAATTGTACTCTAAATGCTTGTATTAAGCTTGAATTCAACGTTATTGCAATGTATAATCGTAAAAATGTCACCATTCAATTCAAATACTTTGATGTGTCACAAATCAGTCTCTAAAAGTGCCAATTCGATTAAAATAGATCGATATACTGCCAAACAAAAGTTTAGTTGCAGGTATTATATTAAAACTCAAAAAGATATCTATAATAGATTGCTAAATATCTATTTTCAGATAAAATATATCGAAATTGCAAATATTAGTTGTGTAATCACGGTATTATGTTAAAATGACTTCATAAAGAAACATTACGGTCAAATTGCCTATTTTCTCGTGAAACACAATAAAAAGTGATTGAATACTCGCATAATTACTAGTAATTAGTTAAAATAACTTATTATGAAATAAATCATACTCTAGATGCTTGTATTCTGCTTGAATTCAACATTAATGCAATGAATTACTGTAAAACTAATAATATTTAATTCAAATACATTGATATGTCATAAATCATTTTTTTAAAATTCCTATTCTCCTAAAATAGATCGATATACTATTAAAAAGAAGTGTAACTGCTGGTATTATAATAAAACTCAATTAGATGTCCCAAATAGATCGCCAAATATCTGATTTCAACTGAAATACATCGATATGACAAACAGTAGTTGTGTAATCAAGTCTAATGTTAAAATGCCTTCATATAGGCAAGATCAAAGTCAAATTGCATGTATTTCTTCAAATATAATAAAACATGATTGAATGCTATTATAATTACTAGTATTCAGTTAACATAACTCATTATTCAATTAATCATACTCTAAATGCTTGTATTCCATTTATATTTCATAAAACAGTCTGTAAAAGTGCCTATTCGCGTAAAATAGGTCGATATAGTGTAATAAATTGTGTAATAACCAGTATCACAATAAAACTCAATCAAATGTCCCAGACAGATCACCAAATATCTGTTTTCATCTAAAATACATCGATGTAGCAAATATTAGTCACTTAATCAGAGTATTATGTTAAAATACCTTCATATAGATAAGATCAAAGTTAAATTACTTGTATTCTCCTCAAATTCAATAACAAATAACTGAATACTCGTATAATTACAAGTATTCCATTAAATTAACTTATTATGCAATGAATTCTACTTTAAATGCTTGTAGTTTGCTTAAATTTAATGTTAATGCACATCACTATTCAATTTAAATACATCTATTTGTCATAAATCAGTCTGTAAAAGTCCCACTTCGCTTAAAATAGATCGATACACTGATAAAAAGATGTTTAATTACCGGTATTATGTGTATTCATATAGATAAGACTAAGGTCAAATTACATATATTCTCCTGCAATACAATAAAAACTGAATGAAACCTCGTATAATTTTTTGTAATTCATTAAAATAACTTATTATGCAATTAATTGTACTCTAAATGCTTGTATTAAGCTTAAACTCAACGTTATTGCAATGAATAACTGTAAAAACGTCACCATTCAATTTAAATACTTTGATGTGTTGCAAATCAATCTCTAAAAGTGCCAATTCGATTGAAATAGATCGATATACTGCCAAATAGATGTTTAGTTGCAGGTATTTTATTAAAACTCAAACAAATATCTCTAATAGATTGATAAATATCTATTTTTAGATAAAATACATCGATATTGGAAATATTAGTTGTGTAATCACGATATTATGTTAAAATAACTTCATAAAGAGAACATTAAGGTCAAATTACGTGTATTCTCTTGAAATACAATAAAAAGTAAATGAATACTCCTATAATTGCTAGAAATCAGTTAAAATAACTTATTATGCAATAAATAGTACTCTAAATGCTTTTATTCTGCTTGAATACAACATTAATGCAATGAATTGCAGTAAAAGTTCCTATTCTCTCAAAATAGATAGATATGCTGTTAAAAAGAATTGTAATTGCTGGTATTGCAATAAAACTCAATTAGATGTCCCAAATAGATCGTCAAATATCTGATATCGGCTGAAATACATCGATATGACAAATAATAGTTGTGTAATCAGAGTCTTATATCAAAATGCCTTCATATAGGCAAGATCAGAGTCAAATTGCTAATATTGTTTCTTCAAATACAGTAAAACATGATTGAGTACTCTTATTATTGCTAGTATTCAGGTAAAATAACTTATTATTCAATGAATCGTACTCTAAATGCTTGTATTCCACGTGAATTCAAGCATAATGCAATGAATACCAGCAAATAGGTTGATATACTGTAAAAAAGATGTGTAATTACTAGTGTCATAATAAAACTCAATCAAATGTCCCAAATAGATCACCAAATATCTGTTTTTAGCTAAAATACATAGATATAGCAAATATTAGTTGCTTAATCAGAGTATTATATTAAAATACCTTTATATAGGCAAGATCAAAGTAAAATTACTTGTATTCTCTTCAAATAAAATAAAAAATAACTGAATACTCGAATAATTGCAAGTATTCTATTAAAATAATTTATTATGCAATGAATCATACTCTAAATACTTGTAGTTCGCTTGAATTCAATATTAATGCAATGAGTAGCAATATAAACGACACTATTCAATTTTTAATACATCTATATGTTAAAAATCAGTCTGTTAAAGTGTCACTTTGCTTAAAATAAATCGACATACTGATAAAAAGATGTTTAATTGCCGGTAATATGTTAAAATACCTTCATATAGAAAAGATTAAGGTCAAATTGCAAATATTCTCCAGCAATACAATAAAAAGTGAATGAATACTCGTATAATTTTTTGTAATTCAATAAAATAACTTATTATGCAATTAATTGTACTCTAAATGCTTGTATTAAGCTTGAATTCAACGTTATTGCGATGTATAATCGAAAAATTGTCACCATTCAATTCAAATACTTTGATGTGTCACAAATCAGTCTCTAAAAGTATCAATTCGATTAAAATAGATCGATATACTGCCAAAAAAAGGTTTAGTTACAGGTATTATATTAAAACTCAAAAAGATATCTATAATAGATTGCTAAATATCTAATTTCAGATAAAATACATTGAAATTGCAAATATTAGTTGTGTAATCACGGTATTATGTTAAAATGACTTCATAAAGAAACATTACGGTCAAATTGCCTATTTTCTCGTGAAACACAATAAAAAGTGATTGAATACTCGCATAATTACTAGTAATCAGTTAAAATAACTTATTATGGAATAAATCATACTCTAGATGCTTGTATTCTGCTTGAATTCAACTTTAATGCAATGAATTACTGTAAAACTAATAATATTTAATTCAAATACATTGATATGTCATAAATCATTTTTTTAAAATTCCTATTCTCCTAAAATAGATCGATATACTATTAAAAAGAAGTGTAACTGCTGGTATTATAATAAAACTCAATTAGATGTCCCAAATAAGAAATACATCGATATGATAAACAGTAGTTGTGTAATCGAGTCTAATGTTAAAATGCCTTCATATAGGCAAGATCAAAGTCAAATTGCATGTATTTTCTTCAAATATAATAAAACATGATTGAATACTCTTATAATTACTACTATTCAGTTAAAATAACTCATTATTCAATTAATCGTACTCTAAATACTTGTATTTCATTTATATTTCATAAAACAGTTTGTAAAAGTGCCTATTCACTTAAAATAGGATGATATACTGTAAAAAAGATATGTAATTGCCAGTTTCACAACAAAACTCAATCAAATGTCCCAAGCAATCTCCAAATATTTGTTTTCGACTAAAATACATCGATATAGCAAATATTAGTTGCTTAATCAGAGTATTATGTTAAAATACTTTCATATAGACAAGATCAAAGTCAAATTACTTATATTCTCTTCAAATATAATAACAAATATCTGAATACTCGTATAATTACCAGTGTTTTGTTAAAATAAGTTATTATGCACTCAATCGTACTCTAAATGCTTGTAGTTCGCTTGAGTTCAACGTTAATGCAATGATAAACATCCCTATTCAATTTAAATACATCTATATGTCATAAATCAGTTTGTAAAAGTGCCATGTCGCTTAAAATAGATCGATATACTGATAAAAAAATGTTTAATTACCAGTATAATGTTAAAATATTGTCATATAGATAAGACTAAGGTCAAATTGCATATATTGTCCTGCAATAAAATAAAAAGTGAATGAATACTCGAATAATTTTTTGTAATTCATTAAAATAACTTATTATGCAATTAATTGTACTCTAAATGCTTGTATTAAGCTTGAATTCAATGTTATTGCAATGTATAATCGTAACAATGTCACCATTCAATTCAAATACTTTGATGTGTCAGAAATCAATCTCTAAAAGTGCCAATTCGATTAAAATAGATCGATATACTGCAAAAAAAAGGTTTAGTTGCAGGTATTATATTAAAACTCAAAAAGATATCTATAATAGATTGCTAAATATCTATTTTCAGATAAAATATATCGAAATTGCAAATATTAGTTGTGTAATCACGGTATTATGTTAAAATGACTTCATAAAGAAATATTACAGTCAAATTGCCTATTTTCTCGTGAAACACAATAATAAGTGATTGAATACTCGCATAATTACTAGTAATCAGTTAAAATAACTTATTATGAAATAAATCATACTCTAGATGCTTGTATTCTACTTGAATTCAACGTTAATGCAATGAATTACTGTAAAACTAATAATATTTAATTCAAATATATTGATATGTCATAAATTATTTTTTTAAAATTTCTATTCTCCTAAAATAGATCGATATACTATTAAAAAGAAGTGTAACTGCTGGTATTATAATAAAACTCATTTAGATGTCCTAAATAGATCGCCAAATATCTGATTTCAACTGAAATACATCGATATGACAAACAGTAGTTGTGTAATCGAGTCTAATGTTAAAATGCCTTCATATAGGCAAGATCAAAGTCAAATTGCATGTATTTTCTTCAAATATAATAAAACATGATTGAATGCTATTATAATTACTAGTATTCAGTTAACTTAACTCATTATTCAATTAATCATACTCTAAATGCTTGTATTCCATTTATATTTCATAAAACAGTCTGTAAAAGTGTCTATTCGCGTAAAATAGGTCGATATAGTGTAACAAAATGTGTAATAACCAGTATCACAATAAAACTCAATCAAATGTCCCAGACAGATCACCAAATATCTGTTTTCGTCTAAAATACATCGATGTAGCAAATATTAGTCACTTAATCAGAGTATTATGTTAAAATACCTTCATATAGATAAGATCAAAGTTAAATTACTTGTATTCTCCTCAAATTCAATAACAAATAACTGAATACTCGTATAATTACAAGTATTCCATTAAAATAACTTATTATGCAATGAATTCTACTTTAAATGCTTGTAGTTTGCTTAAATTTAATGTTAATGCACATCACTATTCAATTTAAATACATCTATTTGTCATAAATAAGTCTGTAAAAGTCCCACTTCGCTTAAAATAGATCGATACACTGATAAAAAGATGTTTAATTACCGGTATTATGTGCATTCATATAGATAAGACTAAGGTCAAATTACATATATTCTCCTACAATACAATAAAAACTGAATGAAAACTCGTATAATTTTTTGTAATTCATTAAAATAACTTATTATGCAATTAATTGTACTCTAAACGCTTGTATTAAGCTTAAACTCAACGTTATTGCAATGAATAACTGTAAAAACGTCACCATTCAATTTAAATACTTTGATGTGTTGCAAATCAATCTCTAAAAGTGCCAATTCGATTGAAATAGATCGATATACTGCCAAATAGATGTTTAGTTGCAGGTATTTTATTAAAACTCAAACAAATATCTCTAATAGATTGATAAATATCTATTTTTAGATAAAATACATCGATATTGGAAATATTAGTTGTGTAATCACGATATTATGTTAAAATAACTTCATAAAGAGAACATTAAGGTCAAATTACGTGTATTCTCTTGAAATACAATAAAAAGTAAATGAATACTCCTATAATTGCTAGAAATCAGTTAAAATAACTTATTATGCAATAAATAGTACTCTAAATGCTTTTATTCTACTTGAATTCAACATTAATGCAATGAATTGCAGTAAAAATTCTTATTCGCTCAAAATAGATAGATATGCTGTTAAAAAGAATTGTAATTGCTGGTATTGCAATAAAACTCAATTAGATGTCCCAAATAGATCGTCAAATATCTGATATCGGCTGAAATACATCGATATGACAAATAATAGTTGTGTAATCAGAGTCTTATATCAAAATGCCTTCATATAGGCAAGATCAGAGTCAAATTGCTAATATTGTTTCTTCAAATACAGTAAAACATGATTGAGTACTCTTACAATTGCTAGTATTCAGGTAAAATAACTTAATATTCAATGAATCGTACTCTAAATGCTTGTATTCCACGTGAATTCAAGCATAATGCAATGAATACCAGCAAATAGGTTGATATATTTATATTCTACTCAATTTAAATATATTTATATTTCATAAAACAGTCTCTATAAGTGCCTATTCGCATAAATAGGTTAATATACTGTAAAAAAGATGTATAATTACTAGTGTCATAATAAAACTCAATCAAATGTCCCAAATAGATCACCAAATATCTATTTTTAGCTAAAATACATAGATATAGCAAATATTAGTTGCTTAATCAGAGTATTATATTAAAATACCTTTATATAGGCAAGATCAAAGTAAAATTACTTGTATTCTCTTCAAATAAAATAAAAAATAACTGAATACTCGAATAATTGCAAGTATTCTTTTAAAATAATTTATTATGCAATGAATCATACTCTAAATACTTGTAGTTCGCTTGAATTCAATATTAATGCAATGAGTAGCAATATAAACGACACTATTCAATTTTTAATACATCTATATGTTAAAAATCAGTCTGTTAAAGTGTCACTTCGCATAAAATAAATCGACATACTGATAAAATGATGTTTAATTGCCGGTAATATGTTAAAATACCTTCATATAGAAAAGATTAAGGTCAAATTGCAAATATTCTCCAGCAATACAATAAAAAGTGAATGAATACTCGTATAATTTTTTGTAATTCAATAAAATAACTTATTATGCAATTAATTGTACTCTAAATGCTTGTATTAAGCTTGAATTCAACGTTATTGCAATGTATAATCGTAAAAATGTCACCATTCAATTCAAATACTTTGATGTGTCACAAATCAGTCTCTAAAAGTGCCAATTCGATTAAAATAGATCGATATACTGCCAAAAAAAGGTTTAGTTGCAGGTATTTTATTAAAAATCAAAAAGATATCTATAATAGATTGCTAAATATCTATAATAGATTGCTAAATATCTATGTTTAGATAAAATACATCGATATTGCAAATATTAGTTGTGTAATCACGGTATTATGTTAAAATACCATCATAAAGTGAAGATTAAGGTCAAACTGCTTGTATTATACAATAAAAAGTGAATGAAAACTCTTATAATTGCCAGTAATCTGTTAAAATAACATATTATGCAATAAATCATACTCTAAATGTCATAGATCATTATCTAAAAGTTCCTATTCACATAAAATAGATCGATATACTGTTAAAACGAAGTGTAACTGCTAGTATTAACATAAAACTCAATAAGATGTCCAAAACAGATCGCCAAATATCTGATTTTGGTTGAAATACATCAATATGACAAATAGTAGTTGTACAATCAGAGTCTCATATTAAAATGGCTTTATATAGGACAGATCAAAGTCAAATTACATGTATTTTCTTCAAATACCGTAAAACATAATTGAATATTCTTATAGATGCTACTATTCAGTTAAAATAACTCATTAAATGAATCATACTCTAAATACTTCTATTCCACGTATATTCAACGATAATGCAATGAATACCCGTAAAAATATCACTATTCAATTCAAATACATTTATATTTTATAAAACAGTCTCTAAAAGTACTTATTTGCTTAAAATAGATTGATATACTGTAAAACAAAGTTGTGCAATTGTCAGTATCACAATAAAACTCAATCAAATGTCCCAAACAGTCACCAAATATTTATTTTCGACTAAAATACATCGATATAGCAAATATTAGTTTCTTAATTAGAGTATAATGTTAAAATACTTTCAAATAGACAAGATCAAAATCAAATTGTATTTTCTTCAAATGCAATAACAAATAAGTGAATACTCGTATAATTGCAAGTATTTTATTAAAATAAGTTATTATGCAATGAATCGTACTCTAAATGCTTGTAGTTCGCTTGAATTTAACGTTAATGCAATGGGTAGCTATATTGTAAAAAAGATGTGTAATTTTACCAATAGAAAAGATCATGGTCAAATTGTAAATATTCTCCTGCAATACAACAAAAAGTGAATGAATATTCATATAATTTTTTGTAATTCGTTAAAATAACTTATTATGCAATGAATCATTGTCTAAATTCTTGTATTAAGCTTGAATTCAATGTTAATGCAATGAATAACTGTAAAAACATCACCATTCAATTTAAATAGTTTGAACTGTCACAAATCAGTCTCTAAAAGTTGCAATTCCATTAAAATAGATCGATATACTGCCAAAATGATGTTTAGTTGTCGGTATTATATTGAAACTCAATCACATATCTCTAATAGATCGCTAAATATCTATTTTTAGATAAAATACATCGATATTGTAAACATTAGTTGTATAATCACGGTATTATGTTAAAATACCTTCATAAAGTGAAGATTAAGGTCAAATTGCTTGTATTCTCCTGAAATACAATAAAAAGTGAATGAAAACTCGTATAATTACTAGTAATCAATTAAAATAACATATTATGCAATAAATCATACTCTAAATACTTATATTTTGCTTGAATGCAACATTAATGTAATGAATTGCAGTAAAAATGATAATATTCAATTCAAATACATTGATACGTCATAGATCATTATCTAAAAGTTCCTATTCACATAAAATAGATCGATATACTGTTAAAACGAAGTGTAACTGCTGGTATTAACATAAAACTCAATAAGATGTCCAAAATAGACTGCCATATATCTGATTTTGGCTGAAATACATCGATATGACAAACAGTAGTTGTACAATCAGAGTCTCATATTAAAATGGCTTTATATAGAACAGATCAAAGTCAAATTACATGTATTTTCTTCAAATACCGTAAAACATAATTGCATACTCTTATAGATGCTACTATTCAGTTAAAATAACTCATTATTCAATGAATCTTACTCCAAATACTTGTATTCCATGTGAATTCAATGGTAACGCAATGAATAGTTGTAAAGATGTCACTATTCAATTCAAATACATTTATATTTTATAAAACAGTCTCTAAAAGAACCTATTCGTTTAAAATAGATCGATATACTGTAAACAAAAGTTGTGTAATTGTCAGTATCACAATAAAACTCAATCAAATATCACAAACAGTCACCAAATATTTGTTTTCGACTAAAATACATATTATAGCAAATATTAGTTGCTTAATCAGAGTATTATGTTAAAATACTTTCAAATAGACAAGATCAAAATCAAATTACTTGTATTTTCTGCAAATATGATAACAAATAACTGAATACTCATATAATTGCAAGTATTTTGTTAAAATAAATTATTATGCAATGAATCGTACTCTAAATGCTTGTAGTTTGCTTGAATTTAATATTAATGCAATGAGTAGCTATATTATCAAAAAGATGTGTAATTACCAATAGAAAAGATCAAGGTCAAATTGCAAATATTCTCCTGCAATACAATAAAAAGTGAATGAATACTCGTATAATTTTTTGTAATTAGTTAAAATAATTTATTATGCAATAAATCGTACTCTAAATTCTTGTATTAAGCTTGAATTCAATGTTAATGCAATGAATAACCTTAAAAACATCACCATTCAATTTAAATAGTTTGACCTGTCACAAATCAGTTTCTAAAAGTTGCAATTCGATTAAAATAGATCGATATATTGCAAAAAAGATGTTTAGTTGCCGGTATTATATTAAAACTCAATCACATATCTCTAATAGATCGCTAAATATCTATTTTCAGATAAAATACATTGATATTGTAAACATTAGTTGTGTAATCACGATATTATGTTCAAATACCTTTATAAAGTGAAGATTAAGGTCAAATTGCTTGTATTCTCCTGAAATACAATAAAAAGTGAATGAAAACTCATATAATTGCCAGTAATCTGTTAAAATAACTTATTATGCAATAAATTATACTCTAAATGCTTTTATTCTGCTTAAATTTAACGTTAATGTAATGAATTGCTGTAAAAATGATAATATTCAATTCAAATACATTGATATGTCATAGATCATTTTCTAAAAGTTCCTATTCGCTTAAAATAGATCAATATACTGTTAAAACAAAGTGTAACTACTGGTATTAACATAAAACTCAAGTAGATGTCCAAAACAGATCGGCAAATATTTGATTTTGGCTGAAATACATCGATATGACAAACAATAGTTGTGTAATCGGAGTCTTATGTCAAAATGCTTTTATATAAGACAGATCAAAGTCAAATTGCATGTATTTTCTTCAAATACCGTAAAATATAATTAAAAACTCTTATAGATGCTACTATTCAGTTAAAATAACTCATTATTCAATAAATCATGCTCTAAATACTTGTATTCCATGTGAATTCAATGGTAATGCAATGAACACTTGTAAAAATATCACTATTCAATTCAAATATATTTATATTTCATAAAACAGTCTCTAAAAGTGCCTATTAGCTTAAAATAGGTCGATATATTGTAAAAAAGATGTGTAATTGTCAGTATCATAATAAAACTCGATCAAATGTCCCAAATATCACAAAATATCTGTTTTAAGCTAAAATACATCGATATAGCAAATATTAGTTGCTTAATCAGAGTATTATGTTAAAATACCTTCATATAGACAAGATCAAAGTTAAATTACTTGTATTCTCTTCAAATAAAAAAAAAACTGAATACTCGAATAATTACAAGTATTCTGTTAAAATAATTTATTATGCGATGAATCGTACTCTAAATACTTGTAGTTCGCTTGAATTCAACATTAATGCAATGAGTAGCTATATAAACTTCACTATTCAATTTAAATACATCTATATATTATAAATCAGTTTGTAAAAGTGTCACTTCACTTAAAATAGATCGATATACTGATAAAAAGATATTTAATGGCAGGTATTATGTTAAAATAGATTCACATAGACAAGATTATGGTCAAATTACATATATTCTCCTGCAATACAATTAAAAGTGAATGAATACTCGTATAATATTTTGTAATTCATTAAAATAACTTATTATGCACTGAATCGTACTCTAAATGCTTGTATTAAGCTTGAATTCAACGTTAATGCAATGAATAACCATAAAAACGTCACCATTCAATTAAAATACTTTGACGTGTCACAAATCAGTCCCTAAAAGTTCTAATTCGATTAAAATAGATCGATATACTGCCAAAAAAATGTTAAGTTGTCGGTATTATATTAAAACTCAATCACATATCTCTAATAGATCGCTAAATATCTATTTTCAGATAAAATACATCGATATTGTAAATATTAATTGTGTAATTTCGGTATTATGTTAAAATTCCTTCATAAAGAGAAGATTAAGGTCAAATTACTTGTTAAAAAGAAGTTAAAAAAAAAGTGTAACAGCTGGTTTTAACATAAAACTCAATTGGATGTCCAAAACAGATCGTCAAATATTTGATTTTTGCTAAAATACCTCGATATGACAAGCAGTAGTTGTGTAATTAGAGTCTTATGTTAAAATGCCTTTATATAGGATAGATCAAAATCAAATTGCATGTATTTTCTTCAAATACCGTAAACATAATTTAATTATAGATGCTAGTATTCACTTAAAATAACTCATTATCTAAAAGTTCCTATTCGCTTAAAATAGATTGATATACTGTTAAAATGAAGTGTAACTGCTGGTATTACAATAAGACTCAATTAGATGTCCAAAATAGATCGCCAAATATCTAATTTCTGGTGAAATACATCGATATGACAAACAGTAGTTGTGTAATCAGAGTCTTATGTTAAAATGCCTTTATATAGGATAGATGAGAGTCAAATTGCTTATATTTTTACTTCAAATACCGTAAGACATGATTGAATACTCTTATAGATGCTAGTATTCAATTAAAATAACTCATTATTCAATGAATCATACTCCAAATACTTGTATTCCATGTGAATTCAACGGTAACACAATGAATAGTTGTAAAAATGTGACTATTCAATTCAAATACATTTATATTTCATAAAATAGATTCTTAAAAGTGTCTATTTGCTTAAAATAGATTGATATACTATAGAAAAAGATATGTAATTACCAGTATCACAATAAAACTCAATCAAATGTCTCAAACAAATTATCAAATATCTGTTTTCGGCTAAAATATATCGATATAATAATTATTAGTTGCTTAATCAGAGTATTATGTTAAAATACCTTCATATAGACAAGATCAAAGTTAAATTACTTGTATTCTCTTCAAATACAATAACAAATAACTGAATACTCGTATAATTGCAAGTATTTTGTTAAAATAACTTATTATGCAATCGATCGTACTCTAAATGCTTGTAGTTCGCTTGAATTCGACGCTAATGTAATGAGTAGCTATATAAACTCACTATTCAATTTAAATATATCTATATATCATAAATCAGTCTCTGAAAGCGCCACTTCGCTTAAAATAGATTGATATACTGATAAAAAGATGTTTAATTGCTGGTATTATTTTAAAATACTTTTATATAGACAAGATTATGGTCAAATTGCATATATTCTCCTACAATACAATAAAAAGTGAATGAATACTCGTATAATTTTTTGTAATTCGTTAAAATAACTTATTATGCAATGAGTAGTACTCTAAATGCTTTAATTTAATGTATTTAAACTATTAAGCTTAAAGGTATTTTAAAGTCAAATTACTACCGTCAATTTAATTTAATGATAAATCTACCTCTAAAGGTATCTATTAAGCTTAAATACATCGTTATGCTATTAAGTAGATGTGTATTTACTTTATAAGTATTATGTTAAAATACTTTCATATGCATCGAATTGATCATCTTATGTGTCTTTAGTTAAAATATATAGATATAACAAACATAAATTGTTTAATTGCGAGTACTAAGTGAAAAAAACTTGATATATAATAGATCGATGTTTAAGCGCTAGCTATTCAAATACATTAAATAAACTTCGAAGAGTCGTATAATTGCTAAATTCAGACAAAATAACTAATTATGCAGTGATTCATTCCGTAAATACATGTTTGTAACCTAAATTCATTGACATAGCTATAAATAATTGTAAACTTGCCATTGTTTTATTAAAATACATTGATATGTATCAAATTAGTTTCTAAAAGTGTCTTGTAAGTTGCAATACATCGATATACTATTACATAAATGTGTAATTCCCTGTATTATATTAAAATGCAATCATATGCAGTGAATCGATTGTCAAATATATCTTATCAATTAAAATAAATTGATATAATAAATCTATATTATAAAATTGTGAGCACTAAGTTAAAAGACCTTGATATGGAACACAACAATCTCTAAATGTCAGTATCATTATTAAATACACTAAAAAAAATCATTATTAAATACACTACAAATCATCTAATAGTCATATAATTTCTAGTATTAAATTAAAATAACTAGCTATGTAATGAGTTATTCTCTCTAAATACATGTACTGGGCTTAAATTCATTAATATAGTATTAAATAGTTATAATATTACCACTGTTTTATTCAAATACATTGATATGCAAATAAATCAGTCTCCAAAAATATCTATTAAGTTTAAATACATCATATTACTATCAAGTAGATGTATAATTATAAGTATTATATTGAAATACTTTTTATATGTATCGAATCAATCACCTTATATGTGTCTCCTGTTAACATACATCGATATAACAGATATAAATTGTTTATTTGCAAGTACTAAGTGAAAAAAGCTTGATATACAATAGATCGATGTTTAAGCGCTAGTATTCTATTTAAATACAATAAAAAAACTTCAAAGAGTAGTATAATTACTAAATTCAGTCAAAATAACTTATTATACAATGGATTTCATTCTATAAATATATGTATTCAATCGAAATTCATTGATATAGCTAAAATAGTTGTAAAATAGCCATTATTTTACTCAAATACATTGATATGTACCAAATCAATTCCTAAAAATATCTATTAAGTAGAAATATATCATTATACTATGATGTAAATATGTAATTGCTGGTATTGTATTAAAATACATTCATATACACCGAATCAATCACTAAATATATGTTATCAGTTAAGATAAATTGATATAACAAATCAAAATTGTGAAATTATGAGCACTACATTAAAAGACCTTGGTATGGAATATAACAATGTCTAAATATCAGAATTCTTCTTAAATACAATAAAAAATCATCTAATAGTCATATAATTGATAGTATTCAATTAAAATAACTATCTATATAATGAATTATTCTCTAAATTCATATACTCAACTTAAATTTATTGATATTGCAATAAATAGTAATAAAATTATTACTGTTCAATTCAAATACTAATATTAATATATAATAAATTAATATCTAAAAGTATTTATAAAGTTTAAATACATCGATGTACTATCAAGTAGATGTGTAATTACTGGTATTATGTTAAAATACCTTTATATGCATCGAATTAATTGCCGATTTGTGTTTTCAGTTTAAATACATTGATATAATAAATATAAATTATGCAATCGCTAGTACTAAGTTAAAATATCTTGATATATAAATGATTGATATCTATGTGCTAATATTCTATTTAAATAACTTGATATGTATTGAATAGATCTCTAAATGCATTATTCGGCTTAAATTCGTGGATATATAGTAATGAATAGTTGTAAAATTATTTCTCTTCAATTCAAATACTCTGGGATGCAAAAATTTAATCTCTAAAAGTATATACTACATTTCTATACATCGATATACTATTAAGTAAATGTATAATTGCTGGTATAATGTTAAAATACATTCAAATACATAGAATCAATTGCCAATTATGTGTCTTTAATTAAAAAACATCGATAAAACTAATATAAAATGTGTAGTTGTGAGTACTAAGAAAAATTACAATGAAATGTAAAAGTTCGATGTCTAAATGCTAGTATTCTATTCAAATTCAGCGAACAATCAATGAATAATGGCATAATTACTAGTATTCAGTTACATAACTTGATATACGATGAATTAGTCTCTAAATACGTAATTCGGCTTAAATTCGTACAATTAGTAGTTAAAATTGACACTGTTTAATTTGAGATAGAGAAGACATATGGGGATAGACAATGGAAATATGACAGATAATTCCTTTTGAAAATGACATTAACACATATTTTGATGATATAAGAGATGCTTAAAGATAAGGGAGGTGAGAGGACGGCCGTCACATAAGTACACTGATATGTAAAAAACCAATTTCTAAAAGCACCTATTTTTTTTTTTTTCAACTAAAATTGATAACTAATAAATTAATCTCTAAAATTGCTGTCAAGTTGGAATACATCGATATATTATTTTCTAATAGACGTATAATTATTGGTGTTATATTAAAATTTAATCATATGCATCGATTCAATTGCCAAATATATGTTTTCAGTTAAAATACATCGATATAGCTAGCAAATCTAAATTATATAAATGCTAGTATGAAGTTAAAATGGTTTGATATGAAATATAACAATGTCTAAAGGCCAATTCTATTCAAATTTATAAAATCATTGAATAATTTCTAGTATTTAGTTAAAATAATATATTATGCAGTGAATCAATCTCCAAATACAAGTATTTGACTTAAATTTATCAATATATCGATAACTAGTTGCAAACTGTCAATTATTCAATTAAATGAATACAAGCATTTAGAATTTAACCTTTTCTATATCAAGTAGTTTAACTTAGTACTCGTAATTACACAATTTAGATTTATTATATCAATGTATTTTAACTTATAATATATATTTGGCGATCAATTCGAAGTATATAATTGAATTTTGACATAATATCACTAATTAAACATCTACCTTATGGTATATCGATGTATTTCAATTTAATAGACACTTTTGGAGAATTATTTATTAATGTAATATATATTAATATATATGAATTAAGTAATGATAATTTTACAATAATTTATTGTTGTATCAATGAATTTAGGTCAAATATATATATTTAGAGAACGATTTATTGCATAATATACTATTTCATCTGAATATTAATAATTATACAGTAATTCAGTAATTGTTTATTGTTTTTGAGAAGAAAACTAACATTTAGAGAACGATCTATTACATATTAAGGTATTTTAACTTAGTATTCGCTGTTACATAATTTAGGTTTATTATAACTTTATATTTTAAGTGAAATTATGTATTTGGCGATTGATTCGATGCATATAATTGAATATTAATATAATATCAGCAATTACACATCTATTTGTTAGTATATCGATGATTGTTTATTATATTTGAATATAATATTAGCACTTAATTAGCCATAGGTTTACAACATATCATGATATTTTCACTTAATATTCACAATTACATGATTTATATTTAGCACATTGATGTATTTTAGTGGAAGACATTTAGCGATCGATTCGAACCATACGAATGTATTTAAACATAATTGCAGCAATTACAAATTTACATAACAGTATATCGATGTATTTAAATTTAATAGACTCTTTTAAATACTGATTCGTTACATATTAATGTATTTCAAATGAATAGTGAAAATTTTAAAGCTATTTATATTGATAAATATTAACCGAATACATGCATTTGGAGATCAATTAATTGTATAATACGTTATTATAACTGAATACTAGCAATTATACAATTATGTGGTGATTTTAGATTGAATTGGAAAAAAAAATACTATTATTTAGATATTGATTTACTCTATATTAAGGTATTTTAATTAGACAAGCACATACATAATTTAAATTTATTATATCAATGTATTTTAACTGAAAATATATATTATGTGATAGATTCGATGCATATAATTGAAATTTAATATAATATCAATAATTACACATCTTCCTCATATTAATGTATTTCAATTTAATAAACGCTTTTAAAGACTGATTTGTTGGGTATAAATGTATTTGAATTAAATTGTGACAATTTCACAACTATTAATTACTGTATCAATGAATTTAGATCAAATACATGAATTTAGAGAATGATTCATTACATGCCATATTATTTTAACTACTAATTTAGTACTTGACATTACTTTATTACATACCAAGGTAAGTTAACTTAGTATTCGTAATTACACGATTTTTATTTATTATGTCTATATATTTTAACAGAAGACCCGTATTTGGTGTTTAATTTGATACATATCAATATATTTCAAAATAATATTACTAATTACATATCTACTAGATCGTATATTGTTGTATTTAAAACTTAGTAAACACTATTAGATGCTGCCTCCTTACATATCAATATATTTAAATTAAACAATGACAATTTTATAATAGTTCATTGGAATATCAATGACTTTACGCTGAATACAAGTATTTAGAGAATGATTCATTACACAATAAGTTATTTCAACTAAATACTAGTAATGTTACGACTATTTGATGATTGTTCATTGTATTTGAAATGAATACAAACATTTAAAATTTGATTATTTTCATTTCAAGGTAGTTTAACTTAATAGACTCTTTTTTAGATACTGATTTGTTTCACATAAATTTAAATATAATGAAAACTCATTAAATAGTCATAACATTGTTAGTATTCAGTAAAAATAACTTATTGTGTTATGAATCATTCTCTAAATGCTTGTATTCAATCTAAATTTCTTGATATTCTAATAAACTATTATAAAATTATCAAGATAATATTGGTCATGCATGTTTATATCTTCAAGCTAGCCTGCCCACATTAATGTTAAGAAGCTTAAGACATAAAGCAATAATTTCTTGATTTAGAAGGTACCATAATTTTTGACAGAACAGAGCATGAAAATCTTCTGGCCTCGAGCTTTTGTTGGGTTCTTATTAAATAACTTTATCGCCTCCTCCTCAAGCATATTACTTATGTTAAATAATTTTATTAAGTGGGCGTATAATTTGTTGTTATTTTAGTGTTATATTAAGTAATTTAGATATTTTATGACTTAATTTTATGTAATTAAAATTAATTATTATTTTATTTAAATAAAAATGTTATTTTTGAAATTTATTAAATTTTAAATATTATGTATATAATAAAACACTGAATTCATCACAAATTACGCATTTCACCATCTTTTAGTAAATATTACACATATCACACTTTACTTATGAGTTTTAACAATAAAAATGTAAAAAGAGTGTGATATGTATAATATTTACTAAAAGATGATAAAATACATAATTTGTGATGAATTGTAAATCCTCAAAAAGTATTTATTTCTTCTGGCCAGAATTCTCAGAAGACCGGTCGGTGATCAGTAGCATTAAGGACGAGCATCGTATACAAAAACTTCAACATCTAATACTGCGTTGCCGGTGAGAAGATCGAAGCTGTAGGTTCTGAAGAGCGCATACCCACGAGCCAGCCGGAAACAGCCTGTCCCCCCCACCACCGGCAGCTCCCGCACTTCATCGAAGATGGCGTCTCTCCCGACGACGGCGAGCGAGCTCCCCTTGTACTCTCCCTCCGTGAACACCACGTTGAAGGTGAAGAGGAGGGCTGTCTTCCTCAATTCTGCATCCACGCTCGCGAAAGCATACATGCCCTGAGCTCGCCCTATCGGCATCGAGGTGAGGTTTGGCCCCTCGGTGAGGGGGTCGTCAACGACGACGACATCTCCAAATCCGAACAACCCGTTGGATGTAAATGGGCCCTTAGCTACCTTAATGACAGTGGGATTTGGGCCGCTGACGATGTCGTGGAGGTAGAAATGGAGGTGGGTTTTGTTTGTGGCTGCGAGCTCGGAGAATTCGTTGCCGGCAGAGGCCAACGCCGCAGTGGCGATAGCAGCGGCAACGGAGAAGAGAAGGTAGGATGCGAAGGTGGCGGTGGATGCCATGGAGGCGGCTGAGGCTCTTGAATCCGAGATTTGTGCATTCAGAGCTTCTCAGGGTATATATACATATATACATATGTATACTTACACAAGCTGAAATATTCAGAGTTTTTGGTAGGTATAGTTGGAAATTTTACTCACATAAATTTATATAATTAAATTTGAAAATGAAGAAATAATAAAATTAAGACATATGTAGAGGTGATAATTTATATTTATATCTAATTAAACTCCTCCGCTCCTAATGAGATCGGTATGGATACTCAAATTTCATCAGTGACCCGCGACTTATCCTGCCTCGTTATGAAATAGGGCGAATTTAGGTATGAGTCAATCATACTCACTCTGCCTCGTACCTGACTCTTGTATCAGGGTGGGGCAGGGTGGAGCGAAAACGGGTATGGGATGAGTATGATAATGAATAATATATATATATAACGGAGTGGATATGAGTATTCATAAACTCAATCTAAATTCACCTCGTTGCCACTCCAACGCATATATAACAATATTAGAAGGAATGAAGAAATATCATAGCGTGATAACATATATTACTGTTAGGGATGATATTTGATTGCTTGTAAAATTTTAATGTTAAGTAATACAAAATTAATTAAATTCCGTTCAGCAGCAGAACTAAACAGAATTTAATTATGAAATAGAAGCTTCAAATTATCATAATTAGTGGAGAAATATAAGAAGAGAAACACTTAAATATTTTACATATACAATATATAAGAAATAATTTTTTTTTCCTAATCAATCCTCTCCTCTATCTTGCTATCAAAAAAAAAAAAAATCCTCTCCTCTATCTCATAATTTTTTTTTCATTTTCTCTTTATTTAATTAAAACAAAACATTTAACAATACCAAAATTAATTATCAATATATCATATGAATATTGTTCATGTTGATCTGTTAAATTAATCCATCAAAACTGATAAATTTACAATGTACAACAATGAAAATTCTATATATATATATATATATATATGAAAAATTAAAAAAATGCATGTAACTTAGAATTAATTAATTATAATTAATCTCCTGTGTTTGGAGTTATTTAATTTGCACTTGCATGGTGTTCATAATTAAAACTTTTCCTTATAGTTAAACTAACTAATCCATGGAAATCAAAATATTCTTATAAATAAATACTCAAGTAAAAAAATGGCATAGACTTTAGAAATCTGTAAAATAATGTAACGTGAAACACCTTAAATATATAATTTTTTAAAGTAAACTTCATGTTAGTTAAATAACAATCTTATATAATTCCTATATAAATCTTAAAAAATGTCAACTTTAACTCTCAGTTCTCTGTATCTTAAGTAAGAATTTTAACTATCTTTTATTTCAACTAGTGCTAGCTAGTATCTAACCAATTTTATAATCAAATAAAACAAACTCTTTAACTACTTTCTCTAGAAAGTCTAAATATTAATCCTAAAAACTATATGCATCCTAAACCTTATAAAATAAATCATAAATGATTATGTTATTTAATTAGATTTTGTATTATTTGATTAGCTTGTAATTAAATTAAAGGTAATTAAAATGCACACCTCTTGACTGAGTAGTTATTTGCTTTGTATATTTAAAAATAGAAAGGTACATGAAATATTTAAAAAATTTATAAAATTATCTTATTAATAGATTAAACGTGCACCCCAACCTGTTTCTTAATTTGTGATAGAAATATACATGAGGATCTTTCATATAACATTAAAAATTTTCAAAGTTTACTAAAATAATAACATTTTGATTCTGGGAAATTTTAATTCAATTATTTTGATATTAATTATATCTTATATAAATGTCATAATATTTAAATAATAATTTTATAAATTAAATAATTAGTAAATAGTATAATATTATATTGAACTAAATACCTCTTTATTTATAATGCTTTCCATCAATAAATGCATTTAGATACTGTTTAATAGCAAGCTAGCTTTTCTCTAAATAGGTATTAATTGAAATTTTGTTCCACATCATTCCTTATAATTAAACTAGTAGGTTTCAAAACATTTCAGTTTTTATTTTTATTTTTTGATAGCAAAAATATTTCAGTTGAATTAAGTTCCAGTAGTTTCAGTTACCAATGTTTGTTGGAAGTGTTTCAAAAAAAAAAAACTTATTAATAATAACTACATATGTTTATTTAAATAAATTTAAAAGAGGCAATCATTTTTCAAACATTTAGGCCTCATTTGTCTAGAAGTTTAAAATTAACCTGGTTTAATTTTAATCAGGCATATCACATCACACATAAAATTTAATATTAAAAATTAAATTTATTTTACATCTTACATATATTACTAAAATAATAACTAACTTATATCACATCCCTCACATATTTCAACATAATAACTAACTTTATATCACATCCCTCACATATCCCAACATAATAACTAACTTTATTTCACATCATTCACAACTTTCAATAAAAAAATATCTCTATCCAAATTTAATTTTAACCTTCTTAAATTTAACCTTACAAACAAACACACCCTTAAGACCCCGTTTGTCTAGGAGTTTAAAATTAACCTGGTTTAATTTTAACCAGGCATATCACATCACACATAAAATTTAAT